>CM076571.1:612817225-613026076 GCA_034641835.2 Pinus albicaulis | reverse complement strand
TGTATACCCATGAAGATTTCAGGGGAGCAGAGGCTCAATAAGAATAACCATTGGAGTCAGGTGATGATAAATCCTTTGAAGGGTGAATGCATCAAGAGTAGTGGTTGCCAATAAGTATTATGTAGACATTTGGCTTAGCCCCATAAGAATATTGCTGGGGCATTTAGTATTTACTTAAATGACAAGTCAACAAACCAATTCCATACTTCCTGTTACTGTGTCTTTTTAATTCATGACATTTATAACACAGGAACGATTTACAATTGGGAAAAGGTTATTTTTCCTAGCTTTATCCCGCCAAATATTAGACTTTAAAATTGCTAAGGCCATGTGTGTTGGCTTCTATATTATTTTTTCTCTAGAAAAAATTATTGAGTTTATTGGCTTTCCCTGAAAATGATATAATACTTGGGTACAAGTATTGTTTTGGAGAATTTCAGTCACATTCTCTGTATTGAACTATCTTCATCTTTGAGATCTAATTTGTCATGCTTTTCAGCCATTGGACACAACAAGTTTATTTTCCTTAGCTAAAATTATGGTTGCAGGGTTTTCTATGAAGACACTTGCTACAAGACTACCTAGAAACAACAACTTAATGTCATACAACACAAAAATGCAACCTGTTGATTCATGATTGTCAATTCTAACATGTTAATTGTGATACACAAGTCTGCACTCAAAGATAATATAAAGATGAGATAATGTCCAAAGACCACACATATACAACAGTGTGAATACAAAGGGAGTGTGAATTGAGATTTCTAAGTACTGCTCCTATAAAATAAAATAAAAGATCAATTTAGTAAAAATCAAATATAAACTAAACTATACTAGAAATGATTTTATATTATAGTAGAATGAAATGGAAGAGATGAGATGTGATGCAGAAATATGGAAATACTATTTAAAACAAGAGAATACCCTCAAAGAATTAAAAAATCCTAATAGCAGGACTGAACTTCAGTATCTACCTATCAAAATTTCAGATTTGTACGAGCAAAAATTGAAGGATGTAAATTCAAGAGTGCAAACACAGCATGTACAGTGGATTGAAACAAAAAATATATTAGGACCACTCTACACAAATCTGCAATCTGAGAATTCAGGATTAAAAGGGCAGGCTCCAACAACAATTGCAAGAAGTATTTATTACTCAAATAGAAGAATGTCACAGCAAGTTGTCATCTCACAAAAGCTCCTACTACAACCTACAAGCTAATAGTACTCACTCTTATTATCTATTTCTACAAATGTCTAACTAGTGTGCCCATCCTATTCATTTATAATTTAAGAGAAGGTGATGTTAGAAAACAAGCTAATGATAGCGTTAGTGGTGTATCTCCCTTGAGCATGAGCCGCTCCCTCATAACTTTGCCTGGTATGCAAGGTTTTTCTTTTAGATTAGTGCATTATCATAGTAGATATAACTCCTTTCCTGAAAGTGCCTCATTCCATAACTATGCACTCATGAATGCACCTGAGATGATGGTGTTAATCTCCTCAACTAGTGTGCCATAATTGGTGGGTGTGACCGAACAACTAATTCGTCTATCCTCAAAGGTGTTGTTATAAGCATCTAGCTGTATTTAAGAATATTTCTGACTGGTGTACCACAATCTATCTCTGCAATCCTGGTGCTGCTCAACTTCTCCAGGCTGAGGTGAGACCAAATTAGACCAACTAGGAAATCTAACACTCTTGAGAAATTTTTTTTCGCAATAACACAAGATTCTCCCCCAACTTGTCAAACTTCCCCTTTGTTAGGAGCTTTTTCAAACTATTAGCCATATGCAACTTTGTCAGAATGTGGTCCAACACTACTAACTTCCTAATGAACTTGGAATCTTAGGAAATTGTATTGAATATGAATGTGTTTGAAATGGTCATGACACATTGGATTTTCGTAGAGCTTGATGTAACTTTGATTCTCACAAGAGACAATATTGGGCTTCAAAAACTGATTGGTTAACTCTACAATCAAGTTGCAAATCTAGATAGCTTCATAATAAGTATATGAAACTGCCATATACTTTGGTTCAGTGGAACTGAATGCAATTGTTGCTTGCTTCTTGTTGATTTAGTAAAAATGATTTATAAAATCACAATAATGATGTTTAAAATGAGCCTTATGATGGTCTACTTATACACATTTATTTTTCACGAGGAGTACGGGTATGTTTATAACATCACTGCCCTTGAAAGCTTTGTCTTGAAAGCACAGTAATTATAACTTTATTTAGTTAAGCTCATTTTTTTGGTGGAATGAAGTTTATCAAATCTCTATTTATACTTTGTAGAGGTTTGAATTTGTTTGTCCTTTGAGTGTTGGTGAGGTTTCTTTGGATTTTTTGGATCATAGTCTAATGTCTTTTGACTTGATTATTTAACATGGAAGCTTTATGCTTATTGGAAATATATTTGAAATACCTGCATGATCAAGAAACTGTTATGGTTAATTAAATTACTAATTAGGTACTATAGAAAGAAGATGTTGCTGAGAGGGCTTTCCTGGGTGACTCTGGGAGCAACTCAGAGGTGGTCAGACAAATATTTTCTAAGTTACAAATATGAAGAGAAAAAATTGGTGATGTATATGTGGTTGCTCAACCTAGGCTGTATGGAAAATCTTGGCAGATAGTGTTTACCTTTCTGTGTCTTCACAAAAGTTGGTTGTCTGGTCATAGAATAAGATCGCTACATGTAGGTGAAGGTTCTGTAGTAAGTTCTCAGCCTTATCTTCAGAATGGCTAACAGAGAGGATCAGGTTTGAATACAGGATATAATTTGATGAATTTGGAGATTTAGAGTTAAAGAAAATATTGTGGTGATGTTTGGATGGGTGCTAATTTGTAGGGTTTTCCATTTTTATAATTTTCTTTGTTGCGCTTTCTACCATGCTACCTAGTTGCTTTCCTGTAGCCCTAGCATTTTAACTTTTTTGATGTCTATATCTCTATTGTTTTTTGCCCCATTTGAAATATCATCGTTATTTGGTAGGTTTTTTCTTCAATATAGAGTGAATATTTTTCCATCACACAGATTTCGTGGTGTTTGTCTACGAAAATAGCTTATAAGGCCCATTCATTAGGGTATTTGATGAAATGAAATGATTATCGATGATCACCAACTAATGGTACCTACAAATATTTACTCTAAAAATTCTACAGTTTTCCTATGCAAAAAATTATACAACATTTTAACCTCATGGACTAGTCTCCTATGTTCTCTTAGCTGATGCTATAAGCACTTATTGCTGTTGTCAAAGCTTTTACTCTCTAGTCTGATTGAGCTATTTCAGTTATTTGTGGACATTGATCTATTTTCATTTCATTTCTTCAATTTTTCTGAGTTTTATGCATTACCTTTGGCCAGTGCCTTCTTTCTTACCTATACTTTTTCTACATAAGCATTCTAGCCAGCCAGAGCAGCAGGGGCAACAGGAGCCACGCAGTCTAGCCGGAGCCCAGCAGGGGCAGCGCAGAGGCAGCAGGAGCCACACAGGGTTGACGTAGGCCCAGTTAGGGTATCACAAGGGCAGTGTAAGCCATTCAGGTGTGACGCAGACCCTTACTGAGCAGCGCAGAGGATGACGCAGGCTAGTTAGGCTGACGTAGAGGGATTCATAGCAACGTATTACTATCGTTTTTATTTCTCTGTTGGGTGAACCAGTTTTAGTGCCTAGGATTGTTGTAATTAGATTCTGCATAATAATGAAACCCCTCCAGAGATAGCTGCACCAATTTTCCGACATTGGGTTTTTTCCGGGGACAGCTGTCCAGAAAATCCGTTTGTCACTTTTTCTATGAGCATGTTATTTAACATTTGATCTGTATGTGTAGGTTGCTAGTTCTATTTACTATTTACTTCAATAATTTATTGAATATTTCATAAATTAACTTGTAACTTAATTCAAGTAGGAGAAGTAAATCAAGATACTGCAGTAGGGTTTCTTAGATTAAGAAATTTTCACATTCCCTAGGTGTAGCCCCTTTAGGTCACCTAGGGCAACAATTTCCCAAGAATCTAGCTAGAGGAAAACTTCTATCTCCTAGAGGCAACTGTGTTGTTGGGTGCCCTCACTCTCCTCAGAACTTGGGCCAATTCCGACGGTGGAATCTCTGGATACATCAAGCCCTAGCTCTAGGATCAAGTTTTTCCTAGGTGTTCCCAAGGATAGAACCTAGTAGGATCAATTTGACCCATCGAAGTAAAAACTCTTGTCCGATCCTTTCCCCTCACCTTGTCGAGGATAAGAACATCATTGGTTGCTAAATTCCATCCCCAAACCTGGACTAGGTCCACTTGGCTCCATGTGGTCCCGTTTGGTGTCAAAGGCCTTCCATCAAGGACCATTTGGGAATCCAAGTTCCCAAAGGATTTTAGGGATTGCGAATTTTCTTCATAAGTATTTTTTTTCTCCCTCAACCCTTCAATACCCCTCCTCTCTCCCTAGAAGATAAATTCCCTTGCTTAAAAGGAAAGCATATCCCACTCTTTATTTTATCTTAGAGAAAGGGTTTCGAGGGTCACTTCCCACCTATTCATTGACCTATACTCTACAAGTGACCTCCTAAACTACCGGGAATACAACCATCGGTGAAATTCCATGAAGAGCAAGGAGCCTTAGTTGTGGTGACAATGGGCTAAGCCTCCATTGTTTTCCTTTTCCTTGTAGTTTCCCTCTTAGGAACCCCTTTTAGGTCCACTACTAGTTTGAGTGGTAACAAGTTGTTCACAATTCCATTTCTGAACAACTCTTTGGTATGCCCACTTTTTCCATGCTATAGCTCCAATATGAGAAGTCAAGGGCTATGGAGGCTGCCCTTCTTCTCACTAAATAAATCCTCTACAATATAGTGAACTAGGGCTAGATGGTTGGCCCACTTGACTGTTACTTTAGTCCTTCAAAGTCTACACAACCTTAGGCCCTATACACCTACCCTTCTACCAATTTTGTTGTCCTTCACCAAAACAAGAGTCAGGGCAAGTTTTCTTTGACAGTAACCTAACAACCCTCCAACTGTACTTGGACTACCATCAATTTTCCCAACCACAGTCAATTATTTTTACTAATCTAGGGCCCACAATATTGTCTTCATATAGGGCTCTTCAAATCTACCACCTAACAATGGTTTGAGTCCTCTCAAGATCATTGTTCTTGTGTATCGACAATTTGATCTTTGTTGTCCAATCTATGAACAAATATGAACTACTTCTCTTATCATACTTCTAACAATCTGTAGATGACTAAAATAGGGTCACAAATCGGCCACTAACAGTTCATTTACTAATTTTTTATAGGTTTCTTCAGATCTTCGTCTAAAACTCTATGGAAACTCCACCAAAATCAACTCCTCTGCATGTCAATCCATTCTTCATATGGAAAATTTCTTCTGCATGCTCAATCTTCTGCTAAGGTTCCACCCTCCTTTGGACTTGTTGTCTCCACACATACTGAATCTCCAAACCATCTTCCACATCTGCGGTCTTTATTGTTGAAATAAACCTCGCTCTAAGGGTCACAACCCATATCCTTCTACGCAAATTTTTCACAGTCTTAAAGGCATACCTTATGAACTAAACATGCTAGGAAACTATCCTAACTAGGGAATTATACTTATGTACTTCTAATTATTGTAGAACAAACCCTATCCAAACATAGAAAAAACACAATTGTTGCCTCCATAGGAGACTCAACCTAGCTCATATGGATCAATAGATTCTGGGCATTTCTTTGACTGAATCTTGACATGAACTTCAGATCTCAATGTCAACCCTCAAACTAGGGTTAACTCATTCAATATTAAGCCTGCTTCGACTTATGTTATGGTTGTAAATTATAGTGCAAGCCCTCCTCCATTTATGTTGGTATTTATAACAGACCTTATGGCTTACCAACCACCACAAGGCAAGATGGTATCAACCATATCTCCTATTTCATGTAGAAAATCTAACCAACGGGATTCAATATGATCTTGTAATGTACTAAAACAAGATACTGAATCCTTCCTACAATTTGTGGAAACAAATCACTATCACACAATCACATATAATTAAGAGAAACAAGTTATCAATCGCACAACACAAGTTGTATCTAGGGAACCAACTGCTAAAAACCCTCTATATCTATTTTTTATTAAGTCAAGGAATCATGAAACAATACAATGCTTAATCTCTCTTGAGATTCTTCAGCACTCTGCCAAATGTCTCGTGTTGATCTAGGAAAAATTGGTGTATTACTCAACCAATTCTCAACATTCCTTCAGCCTGCCTTGCTCAGGAAATTACTATGGAATTTTCTCCATATTAATTAGGAAAATCAACCTTCCTTGATTGCACAATCCATCATGGCATCCCAATGGCTTTATAATTGCACGTGGGAAATTTTCTATAAATACAACTGATAGTTATGTTCCTCTGAACTGTGTTACAATAAGGATGAAGGGTCTTTTTATTATTTAAAAATAAGATAAACCCCTAAAAAACCAAAACCCAAACCTGAGGAGATGTAACACTAAGAGTTTATGGGCCCCGTTGGGGTTAGTTGGGCAGCCAACTTCCCACGGTCGTAACTTGGTCATATGATCTTCATTTGACGCACATGATACCTCGTTAGAAAGATCTCTCCAAGGACCCGAAAATTTGACAAAAATAGTAATTGTACTATAATTAAGGAAACCAAAAAACTGATAGAGACAATGGCGAGGGCCGAAGTGGAATAGGCGGGTGGCCACCAATATCCACATCGATCACCTTCAATTGAATTTCTTGAGCTAACTCAATCATCATGACTTAGTTAACTAGCACAAGTTGTTATGAGATGAAATTACAATTTATTGTCCAATTTATTTAAGGGAAAAATAAATTAGACGCCTCATATTCCTCACTCCTGGTACATCAAAATTCCTCACTAGTGTGGGTGATTTTGTTTTTGTCCTTTCTAGTTGCCAATTTCACTGTTTCCTGTTGCTAATTTCAACACTCCCTTTCAACAAGAAAGGAATTCAATCAATCCCAATCCGGTACCTTTGGAATGTTCTGCATGCTACACTTCTCTAGTGTTGTTTGCACCTGCAAATCCTGAAACTGAATAGCCTCCGAACAGCTGAATCAGTATAATCCATCTGTCATCAGAGTCTTCTGACTGCTGCTAGTTACTACACCTATCTAGTACTAGATTCTCTGCGTTGCTACTAACATCTACATTCGTGCCCTTTGAACTATTGCTAACTCTGATTTTTGCTCCAGTATTTGACATCTGTCACTTTGATTTCTGTCTTGTTGAAATCTGACTACATCAATCTAACTGATCCTTCCTACTACTATTGTATTGTGGGCTCCTCGTATCCAAGTTTGATCCATGAGACACGCCACCTCAACGGACCTTGCCCAAATTTATTATCTTGGGATTATGTCTACACATCACCCCACCATACACCTCGAGGTATGGTTGCTCCCTCTTCCTATCCAGCTCAAAATTTCCCCCTCATGGAGGTCTCTACTTGAGTGGACGCTTCCACTCAGTCTCCTCTCTAGTTCTCCAATTGTGGAAACTACTCCACAACCTTCGAAGACTGCTTCTCATGAGAATATGTTGAGAGGTAATTTATGCTCCCTCTAAACCACCAAGTCTCTAACTTCTGCCTTTCTCCTGAAAGCTTTGCATGCATCTAATACCTCAAGTACATATAGGTTCTTGACTCATGCACAATGTAATTGTCCCAATGTTACAAAAAGTTTCTAAAAAAGACTTGATTTTAAATCGATGATATCTCCCTCATTCGAGCTTTGATTCGATCGATTTTTTTTTTTTCCATTTGGGTAGAGTTTCGCAAGGAATCCAAAAATTCTATTTGTTTTTGAAAATTTTACACCAAAATCTTCAGATATTCTCTACAAACATGTTGTCCAAAAAATTCCTGCTCTGATACCATGTAGAAAATATAACTAACGAGATTCAATATAATCTTGTAATCTACTAAAACAAGATACTGAATCCTTCTTACAATTTGCGGAAACAAAACACGATTGCACAATCACATATAAGTAAGAGAAATAAATTATTAATTGCATAACAACATGATGTATTTGGGGAAAGAAACTGCTCAAAACCCCTCTATATCTATTGTGTATTAAGTCAAGGAAACTTGAAACAATACATTAACGCTTAATCTCTCATGAGATTCTCCAGCACTCTATCAATTGTCTCCTGTTGATCTAGGAAAACCCAGTCTATTACTTAGCCAATTTTCATCCTTACTTCAGCCTGCCATGCTCATGAAATTCCTACGGAATTAACTTCTTACTAATTAAGAAAATCAGTCTTCCTTGATTGCGTAATCCATCATGGCAACCCAATGACTTTATAATTGCATATGGGAAATTTTCTCTGAATACAACTAATATTTATAATGTTCCATTTAACCTTTGTCTCAACTGGGTATTCCTCGAAACTAACATGCATGCAACTATTAATAGTGAATTATCAGCTATATGATTGATCACTCATTGTGAATTAAATCTAATTTAATTCACTAGACCTCTCACTAGCTCATCACTCAGTTAGAACTAGTTAAACTGATTTTAACTCATTTAATTGAGTTAATTACACTTACACCCACTAATGCATCAACTATTTGGACCCCAAAAACATTAGAATCCTCTATATGCCTCATCTTAGACCCTCAACTTCAATTTACGGAGCTAACTTGGTCATCATGACTTAATTAACTGACAGAAGTTGTTATGAGATGAAATTAAAATTTATTGTCCAATTTATTTAAGGGGAAAATAAATTAGACGCCCCACATTCCTCACTCCTGGTGCATCAAAATTCCTCACCAGTATGGGTGCATTTTTTTTTGTCCTTTCTAGTTTCCAATCTCACTGTTTCTTGTTGCAAATTTCAACATTTCAAAATTTGATGCGGCCTTCACACAAAGACCATTAAAATCACATGCCCAGATTCTCATGAGAAACCTCACCTAAGCTTGATCTGCTAGAAGAGAACCAACAATATGCCATCCTACTTCCTAGCACAAACCGACCATTAAGGTCTGCAACATTCTTTTGAACCCTCACATGATGATCTTGCTCTTGGAGGATGATCATGACCTCCCTTTAGCAAGTACCCTTACTTGGCCCTCGTACTCGGCCTACTTTAGGACTACATCTCTTCACCCCCTTGATGTGCCAGATAGTGGGAATACATGTCAAATATGTTAAGATGTGGCAAGTGATAAGGCATGCCAAGATGTGCAAGGGTGTGTCAATGTGTGTCAGGGTCTATCAAGGCAACAAAAGGGAGAAAAAAGTTAAAATACAAGGAAATGAACACATAAGAGGGTTAATAATTCATCAATTTACCTTTTCCAATAGGGGCATGCTAGGCACAGCAACACTAGGTGGCAATAGGTGCCAAGTGCAAAGTTTTAGTGCATTCTAAGTGCCAAGTATTTCTTTGTTTCTTCTCATCTACTTTCCAACAATTGATATCAATTAAATTTAATATTAAACCATGCCAAATCATACCAAGACATCTCAACGTATTTCATACATGCTAAGACTTTCCAAGCACCAACACGTGCCAAGCACTAATATGTTTCATGGAGTGTTATGCATGTTATGAAGTGGAAGGGAATGTTGAACATTACTAGGGTGTGCTAGAGAGTGTTAATGCATGTTGAGGAGTGTTAAGGAGTACTAGGACAAAACATTAAGGGAGCACTAGGTAAAAATTCATGGAAAGCTAATAAATATGAGATATTGTGCAGAGACTAGTGTTAATGAGTGTTAGTTGTCATGCCAAGGAGGGAGTGACAAGGTATGCTAAGCATTGGTAAGGCATGCTAGGGAATATCAAGGCATGTCAAGAATTCCCAAAGTGTGCTTGGGAATTCCAGGGTGTGCTAATTATATCATGTGTCAATTAATAGTGCCAAGATATGCCAATACATGCTAGGTGCTAAGGATATTGTGGCGCAAGGTGCCATGGTATGCCAATATGTGTTAAGGCAACAAAAGGAAGAACCAATATTAAGAGCGTTAATAAGTCAAGACTTTATCTTTTTGAAAAGGGGCATGCTAGACACACTAATAATAGGTCCCAATACATGCCAAGTGGCATTGTGTACCAAGTGCTAATGTATGTTAATGCATTCAACCAAGGTGTTCTAGTGCATGCAGCTAGGGAATATATGCAGCATGCCAACACATGCTAGGAGAGTTCCATGTTGTGTTAGCACATGCCACCATGTGCTTTGGCTTTAGTGTCATCACAATATGTTCTAGGTACAAAGATGTTCCAAGACATGTTGGGTGCTAAGAAATGTTAGTGTTTGCCAAAGCATTAATTTAAGGTGTGCCCAGATTGTTGAGGATTGTTAGGTCTTTCTCATTAATAGAATTTTCAAAGCTTGATTATGTATTAAGTAACATATTTCCTACACACAATAGTGGAACTTTATCTAAAGGGAATTTGCTAGATAATAAACTTAGTAGATATGAATCATGTGTTGACTCATAGGAAATATCTATTCAACTAGTCATTAATTGAGGGAAATGATACACACTAATTAATTCTAAAAAAATTGATTGACCCTAACCACTATGTCTTTGGAGATATTATAAAAAATACTCCACAATAATTGTATTAAATCATTATCTTTTGACAAAAAATATATTAACAGGCACATAGCGTCATCAAAAACTCATTGGAATGATCAATGATGACGGGAATTTTTTGACCGTCACCAAAAGTAACAAAAACATTGAGTGAGTCATAAAAAGTTCGTCACTAGAAGTGTCACCAAAGAGAGAATTAGTGATGGACTGCGACCCTCACCAAAAGTGTCATTGAAAATGTCTTTGGTGACAGAGCAGTGAGACCATCACTATATACACTACGATGACGATTTATTAACGATCAATGATGACGAACATTTATTGACCATCACCAAAAGTAACAAAAAGAGCATCGGTTAGGGTCATTAAAAGTTTGTCACTAGAAGTGTCACCAAAGAGAGAATTAGTGATGGGCTTTTAGCAACCCTCACCAAAAGTGTCATTGAAAATGACTTTGGTGACGGATCTTAAAGGACCATCACTATATACACTTACATTGCCATTTTTTTTAAGGACCATCATCATATGTGACATTGGTGACAGACCTTAAAGGTCCATCACAAGCATGACCCTCACCAATGTCCTTTTTTCTTGTAGTGTATGAAAGGAGATGTATTCCATTACGCCTTACCCAAAAATGGAAACATTACAATATGGGAAAGGAAACAATAAACCGACACAAACCAATAATCCTATGAGGTCATAAAGACATAAGGGAAGTTTCATAATGATGGCCATGAGTGTCCGGATACCTACAATAGTTCCATTTGAACATGTTGATGGTTCTAGAAATCTATCGACCAAGGAGTCTCCCTTTGATGTGAAGTCAATTATACATGACACCATTTGGAGTTGGATCCCCATACGGAATATCGGCCCGTTTTCCAGGTATTTTTATATATTTTCCTTCACTCTAAATGTGATATGAAAATAGCTCACAAAATAGAAGAAAATATAGATCAATGACTTAGAAATCATCCTTTTTGAAGGAAACCTCCTTTACATTACATAAATGAAAATTTCTTAGAAGATTCAAATGAAGAAAACTTATATATATATATATATATATATATATATATATATATATATATATATATATATATATATATATATGAGTCTAAGGGGTCACAATATAATCATAGCTGACATAACAATAATAATGGAAGGGCACAACAATAACAATAGTGGGATTCTATGGGGAAGAATAATAATACTATGAGGACTACATGGGTACAGTAATAAAAATATGGGGGTAACACTAACAATAACAATAAGGGGATACACTAGTCCTATAGGGACCTAACATGCCCCTCTCCTTGAAAAAGGTGTTATCCTCAATGCTTGAGTAGTTATGGATTTTTTTGTATAAAATTCTCATCCTCCCATGAGGAATCTTTAGCAGGTAAGTTCTTCCACTTGATGAGATATTCTGATCAATTTCGTAGTTATCGAGTTCTTTTTTCCATTACTGCTTCAAGTTCCAATATGGTTTTTCATTCTTCGTCAAGTTCTGGAAATATTGTTTGAACTAGGATCTTGTCACTTATAAATTTCTTTAAGAATGAAACATGGAAAACTGGGTGCACCCAGAAAGATGTCGGAAGCTCCAATTTTTATGCCATAGTACCACTCTTTTGCAACAACTTGTAAGTACCATTATACTATGGTGGTAGTTTATTATCCTTCTTAGCTTTCCTGAGGGAGATTTTTTTGTATGGTTGTATTCGTAAAAACACTTAGTTTCCTACATCAAAAATTGTTTCACTGCGATGTTGATCTTCCTATAGTTTCATTTGATTGTCCACCAAAATGAGGTTATCCTTTCAGAGTTGGAGAAATTGATGTTGATTCTCAATGTGATTTTCCATTGGTTTAACCTTATAATTTTCGATTAAATATGATGTGATGGACAATGTATGATATCCATAAAGTGCCATAAATGGGGTCATTTTTTCTGTAGTATGGAAGGAAGAGGTATACCACCATTCAAACAGAGATAACCACTTGATCCATTGTGTTTCTTTATCATATAAAAATAAATGAAGATATCCTTCGAAACATTTGTTCACTATCTCATTTTTCCCATCAGATTGAGGATGATAAGATGAGATATGAGCTAATTGAGTACACAGCCAAGAAAATAATTCTCTCCAAAAAATTTCCAATGAAAATGGGATCTCTGTCACTTACAATAATATTTGGGTTTCCATGTAGATTTTGAATTGTTTTCATAAATGCAGTAGAAACTGTACTATCTTTAAATGGATGTGATAATGCACAAAAGTGTGTGTTCGTGGTAAGTATATCAACTACCACATTGATGACACTATTTCCTTTGGATGTGGGTAAACTCGTGATAAAATCCATTGAAACCTCCTCCCAACGTTTACTTGGAATGGATAAAGGTTGTAACAGACCCGAGGCCTTTATTGTCTCCACTTTATTTTGTTGGAAAACCAAACATTCCACCACAAAATTTTTAATATTAGGTTTAAGGCAAGGCCAGGAAAATTCCTTCTTAACCCTGTGGTAAGTTTCTAAAAATATCGAGTTCCCTCATAAGGGAGACATGTTAATTTCAAAAGAATTTTTTGTTTGATTTGGGAATTCTTAGAATATATAAGTGATATTTGTACCATAATGAATCATTTTTTCCAGCTAAATGTATCATATGTACTAGGATCTTGCTGCAACTTTTGAATGAGTGCCCACACTTCTTCAACATTCTTCCATTCATCCCTTGCTTCATTTATCCAATCTGGTTGGATAATAGAAATGACACAAATAAATTCTTCCACATCCTCATCCTTTCTTGAGAGTGTATCTGCAACAAATTTTTTCTTCCCTTTTTTGTAGATGATTTCAAAGTCATAAACCAAAATATTTGTGACTCATTTTTTTTCTCTTCTGAAGATAATCTTTGCTCGAAAAAGTATTTAAAACTATCATGATATATTTTTACCTTGAAGTGTCTTCCCATTATGTAAGGTCTACATTTCTTAAGTGCATGTAGTATTTCCAACATTTCCTTCTGATAAATAGGTTTTTGTAAATATTTTCCTTTGATTGGACAGCTTTCAAAAGAAATGGGTCTTCCTTCTTGCATTAAACACCCAATCCATTTCGTGAGGCATCACATTCCACAGTAAATGTTTTGTGAAGTCTGACATAGCTAAGACTGGTGCTTGGCACATTTCCTCTTAAATATGTTCAAAGGCCTTAGTTGATTCTAGGGTCCATGTAAATTCATACTTCCTTAATAATGTTGTTAGAGGTGCTGCTATTCTCCCATTATTATTAAAAACTTGCAATAACACCTTGTCAACCCGACAAATCCTTGCAGATGCTTTATGGTTGTGGGGATTTTATATTCCTTAATGGATTTAATTTTGTTAGGGTCCACCTAAACACCGTCATGAGATACAATATGACCCAGATATTCCACTTCCTCTACTCCAAAGAAACATTTGGAGCTTTTTGCATATCATTATTTCCCCCCCCAATAGTTTGAGCACAATGCCAACATGTTGAACATGATCATTCCAAGACTTTTTGTAGATGAGTATATCATCAAAAAATAATAACAAAAATTTTCTACGGGTTTGAAAATGGAATTAATCAAACCTTGAAATGTAAAAGGTGCATTGGTAAGGCATGAACAAAAAATCATAATTACCCTCATGAGTTTTATTTATTTTTTATAATGTCGTCAATCTTCATTCTTATTTGATGATATCCTGAATGAATATCCAACTTGGTGAAGTAAATTTCTCCATGTAATTCACCCAATAATTCATCAATGAAAGGAATGGGAAATTTATATTTAATAGTGAGCTTGCTGAGCTCCCTATAATATGGACACATGCATCATGCCCCATCCTTATTGTCAACCAATACTACTGGAGAAGAGAAGGAACTTTCACTAGGTTGAATTATACTAGCCTCTAGAATTTCTACAACCATATGTTCATTCTCACTCATTTGGGCATAAGGATATGTCTAAGGCCTGATTTTTGGAGGAACACTTCCTGGAATCAAATGAATATCATTATCATGATCACAAATAGTTGGGAGGCCTTTGGGAGTCTCAAACCCCTTGGAATGATTTTCCAAGACTTTTTGGAGATTTGTAGAAATAGATGATTTCAATGTTTGAACATGTAGTGAACATAATTGTACAATTACTAATCACTTTTATTTTTTTAGAAGCTTTTTCATGACATTAAAGATTATTATTTTTCATGGTTTTCCTAAAATACCCCGTAATTCAACTTCTTTTCCTCCCTAGAAAAAAATCAAGCAAAGTTCTTGAAAATTAAAAGCTATAGTCCCAAAGATTGTAACCATTAAACTCCTAGTACAACATCAACACCACCCATTGGAATAGAAATAAATGGACTATTCAATAAATATTCCCACATGGTTAGCATGGTATTATGGAAATTTCCAGAGAAATTTATATTTACTCCATTTGAAACCATCACTTGACACTATGGTGCTAGATATAGGAAGCAATTCAATTCCTTGGCTATCTTACAATGAATAAACTTATGGGTACTGCCCGAATAAATCAACACTATTACCTTTGTTTTCTTGATATATCCTTCTATCTTGAGAGTTTGAGGAGTGGTAATTCCTGCCAATGAATTACAAGATATGGTTGAATTCATTTATTCCTTCACTGGGGCTGGTTGCTGTTGTCTATCCCCTCTATTGATGTTTCTTGTTATCTTTTTTCGTCCTCTTCACAATCTATGTAAAATAATTTATTCTCAGTGTCCTTATGACCTTTAATGTATTTTATATCACAAATATAATAAAGTCCTTTTGGTATTTTTTCCTCCAATTGTTGTGGTGTCAACCTTATAGGTTGTGTAAGGCAAGGAGAAGCAGCATTTCCATCTTTATAGTTGTGATTGGTGGACTTCCTTGTTTCCATAATTCTTCTTTCAAATTTTCTTCTCACCTTTAATGCCTTCTCCAATGAATTAGGTTCCCAAAGGAGAACCTCACGTTGGATATTATCCGTTAAAGCCCCTATGAAGAAATTAATCCTATGATCCTATGGAATACCTGCTACCCTGATATTCAATTTTTGGATGTCCTTAATGCTCTTTACCATTGAACCCTTTTGTTTGAGATTTATCAATTGGCTAAATAAGGTGTTGCTCTTTGTATCATCATAATGTGCTATCATTTCCTCTGTAAAAATTGACCAAGTGAGAAGTTTTTTACGAGAACAAATCCATCGATACCATACAAATTGATTGGTCTGTAAATAAAAACTTGCAATGTGTACCTTTTCTGAGTGATGCACATCATGGAGATCAAAATATTTCTCCATTTTTAGTATCCATGTTACTAAAAATGGAAAAATTCTCATGTGTTGGGTTTTAAGAACCAACACATTTCAAAATATCTAACACGTATGTACGTGGAAAAGTAGGTGCTAAGTCGTGTATGCCTAATTGCGCTCCAAATTTATAAAACCAGGGGTTATTACGATGGTATTGACCCATTGTATTGAGCGCTGGTTTGTCTATTTGATCCCGTCCAGAAATAACATCGGAAGTGGTGTGGTTTTGGCTCATGGTATTGACAAAGGCTAAATCTAAATAAGGAGAAGAAAATCATTGTGCAAAGTGTGTGCAAGATGTCTGGGTTTTAATGAATACTTCTCTCTGAGGTATATCTGAATGGAATGGGTAACAGTTGAATGATAGATCTGAATTCATAATGCACCTGTGAAGAAATGATGAAGAGGGATCTCTAGATCTGAAATGTATTTGTATTTTTCTAGATTTGTTTATGGAATGAGGCGAACATCTATCTGAAGTGAAGGGTAAAATCTAAGCTATGTATCTGTTTTGAAGATTTGGTCAGCCCTAAAATGTCTGAAGATCTATACGCTTGTTTGAAACAGAGAAAGCGCGTATATACACGGGTCGTCTTCAGAGAAAGTGCATATGGGTTGTGAAATTAGATCTGTAATATGTGCAGATGTATACGCAGGTTGATATGCATGAAAGCGCGTATATACGCAGGATCAGTGGAAGGAAAGCGCGTATGAAAACTAGGGTTTGTTGAAGTATGTGGTATGAAATGTCTGATCTGTTCTGCTGTATTACTGCTATCTATCTATGATTTATTCATACAGATCTGGGTTTTCTGAATATTGATTATGTGGCTGACTATGTTCAGAAAAGATCAAGTTTTTGATTAATTGGTTGATGATTCATTGAATGAATTGATAAGTGTATAAGTTTCATTTTGATGTGTGATTGAGCTTAAATTTGTGGAGTGGGTCCAGTCTGAAAATATGATGAAAAGTGGCCTACAAGTTGTGATCTATTGAACCTATTGGATCGAGTTTGAAAATTGATGAAACATGGTCCATGATGTTGCTGAAGGTTGTAGCCTTCAGTCAGGGGCTTGAGCCTTGAGACTACGTAGTGCCTAGTTCAAAGAGGACTAGGGAGACAAATTACATAGTTTCTAGACTTAGTGAGCTGAGTTGTGGGGTTTTGAATTCCTTTGGAAAAATACCCACTTCTAGGAAGCAAAGGAGGTTGTTCGATTGCATTTGTGAAACTTAGGAGGTGAAGGGACGATATCGAGTCTTGTGATTATGAAGTGCATAGTTGAGGCCAGCTTGGGAAGATGAACTTCATAGTTCTAGGAGACAAGTTTGGGCTTGAGAAATTAAATTTGGATGTGCACAAAACTGGAAAGAAGGAACTCCATATTGCAGAGTGTTAAGGGGAGAGGATGCAGCTTGAGGGTTGGAACTATGTAGTGCATATTTGAGGAAGCTCAGATGAGGCTAGGTTGATCACACACTTGAAACACTTTGATGACACAAAATCCTAGATCATCCGGATATTGAAAACATATTTTGCCTGGATGTGACAACTTTTTGATTACTTCACAACAAGTGACACACTAAATATATACTTTGCGATGACCATGATGACACGTGTGTGACAATACTAAAAAATTTGGGAATGAGTGTGAATGATGTTTATATCGTTATAAAAACTCATTCACACAAATATAACCCCTTGAAACCACCAAAACAAGCATGCACACATTGTGCGACAACTAATCATGAGAAATTATGCCAATTGTTAAAGTGTGAATGACTCTTGTGATATGTGGACAACATTGAAAATTAAACATGCCAGAGCAAAGATAACTTGAAAATGAAACTAATTAGAGTAAAGGAAAGAAAAAGAGACAACCAAAAACATGAAAATGACATACACAAAAACAGTGGTGCGTGAAATAGATAGTTGGAAAAACTCAACGAAATGGAAGTATAATGCACCTAGAATGTGAGAAATTTTCGTTATTAGTACGCACTGATTGTCAACATATATTGGACATTGCATAGACATAACCCTAATGGAACGTACTATGCTTGTCTAAGCTTGCATAGAATAATGCACTCATTAACTTATTGTAGATTGAGCATCTATGTGGAAGTGACTTCAACACTTCCAATCCAAGATAGAGCTCAAAAAACATCAATTGACTAAGAAGTGACTATGGAACGATTGATCGCAAGATCCACGATAGGCTCCAAAATTCCAGTGTACACAAAAATTTGGAGGGTGTTTGTCGCAGCGAAAACATAACATTAAGTAAAAAAAGGGCAACACCATCAATGTTGCATACTGCATCATCCAACCATTAGTCATTGTGTTGACCACTATTCTCAACTCTTATGGGAACAAGTTTTCGTGGTGGTTGACTATTTACAAGAGTGATCCGGAATTCGGCATCACATACCAAAAGCTCCTAGAAGGAAATAAAGTTCCAAATTATCACCTCGAGGGTTAATTTTTATGCCAGCTGGGACACCTATGTGTTCCTTCAAATGAGTGTGCCAAGATGATTTTGGAGGTGCACTACAGTCAGGTCGCTAGAAATTTTGGGTAGAGAAAACAATGGTAGTACTACAGAAGTATTTTTATTGATTGAACAATCGACAGGACTTTGGGAAATACATAAGATCATGCATTTCATGCACCACTTCCAAAATGACCATTAAGAAAAAAGGCCTATATAATCCTCTACTTACTCCTAGACGAACTTGGTAATCCATATCCATGGATTACATTTCAGGCCTTCCTTCTTATAAGCATGGCAACGACTTTCCTTTCGTGGTTGTTGACATATTCACTAAGATGGCGTTTCTGGTAGTGTGCAATAAGAGTATCACAATAGAAGCCATTGCTAATCTCTTGTTTGAATGAGTTTGGGTACACTTGGGATCCGACAGTTCGTTATCTTAGATCGGGATAATAGGTTCCGAAGTACATTTTTTTCAAGTCTCTGGTCGATGCTAGATACCAATCTCACTAATTCCACAACTTTCCACCCCCAAATTGATGGCCAAACAAAGGTCATAAACATGATGATCGTAAACATTATGTGCATGTACAATTCAAATAATCCACACACGTGGGATGAAAGCCTCCCCTATGTCAAGGAAAACTAAAATATAGCTTTCCATAGCTCAACTGGCAACAACCACTTTCAGGTGGGGTTTGGATTCCAGACACTATCTCCCATTGATGTGGTGATACCATTTTCATTTCCTCAAGGAGATTTAGCTCATTTCTAGTCTGAAGCTTATAGGGCTAACAACTTCATTGAGCTCATTCATCAAATCTTCTAGTAGTTCCATTACATATTGGATAGATCCATGCTAAGTACAAGTAGTGACATGATCAACATCAAATGCCACAAAAGTTCCAGGTGGGTGAAAAAGTTTGGCTACATCTGCAAAAGGAGTGCCTTACTTTGCCGCATAGCAATATTCATTGACTCTGATATGGCTCGTATACCATAACCAAGGTTGTAGGGTACAACGCCTTCAAGCTCAACATTCCAATGTTCCTTCACTTGCACCTAATGTTCAATGTGGAATTTGTGTGGAACACTACCTTCAAATCCATGAAGGGCATTTTCGAATGGCTCATCATGCCTCTCTGGTTGATGAATACCCCCAAAAAGTTCATGAGGCCGATGGAATATATATTTTGACGCTTGACCAAATCATTTATGGTGGTCTATTTTGATGACATCCTGATCTTCAATGAGAGTTAGGAAGACAACCTTCACCATATTCGACAAGTCCTCCAGACCCTGTGAAAACACAAGCTGTGTTCCAATTTGGAGAAATGAAATTTTGGTATGACCAACATTAAATATCAGGGGTAAATCATTGATAAGCAATTTTTGCATTTGAAGCCAACGAAGATACAAGACATTTGGTATTGGCTAGCCCCACCTACTCTAATAGAGCTCCAAAACTTTATGGGTCTTCCCAAATTCCACTGTAGGTTCGTGTTCGAATTCTCTCATATCACTTGAAATTTGAGTCAAGTCACCAAGGGAGGAGTGTGTTAGGGTCCTATAATAATAGGATTCATAATTTTGAATTGACTATGATTAATCTTGTAATATTTACATAGTTTTATTTATGCAAAATTGTTTTCCCATATTAAAAATAAAAAATGTAAAGAGGGTAAAAGTCCTAAAAGAAAAATCAAAAGACTGAAAGAAAAAAAGATAAAAAAGAATACAAGAAATGAACCCCAACAAAAAAGAGATAACAATAGATCATGAATGTGATGCAAATTCAAATTCCACTACTTTTTAATTTACTTTGCAAAATAAGATTGTGTGCAGCTTGTCAAAAATGCCACAATCCATGAAGGTCAAACTGCTTAATCTTGACCTTTCATGTTTTAAATTTCATGCTGATAGATAGAGAATAAAGATATAGCCAAATTGTTTAATCTTGGCATATCAATAGTTAGGTGGAGAATAATAAGGAGCTCAACAGTTTAATCTGAGCCCTTGGAAGCAATAAGGTTAGAATTAGATAGTTTGTTGTTAAAAGAAAAATGATCAGGTTTTGCAAGCTCAAATGCACCCAAGGAAATGAAGAAAAATGTCAGGGTAGGTGATGGGTAAGTAGGAGTAGTTCTTACAAAGCATGGATGGTAGAAATTGATCAATTCATACTTACTAGCTTCATTCTCAAACTATTTTTCCTTGTAAAAATACCCCTTCTCCTTCATGTTACTTTTTCCCCATTACATCACTCATTTTTCCCTATAAAAATACCCTTTCCCAAGTTTAAAACTAATTTTCCTTTGGAAAAAGGAAAATCATTTTATTAACTTCCCTTTTAACTTAAAAATCCCAAAACCCCCCTTATCCTAAGTCTAAATATTAAATAAAATGTTGGGCTCTAGCGCTAAATCATCCCCGAAAATTTGTTTAAACATCAAAACATAGTGTATTTTTCTTGCACATATTAACATTTCCACATCTATATTTTAAACCCTTATTTTAAAATTAATGTATTAACTCCTTATATATATTAATATCGTATTTAATTAATTCCCGCGTATATATATATATATATATATATATATATATATATATATATATATATATATATATATATAGATATATATCTATATATCTATCTATTAAAGCCTTTACACATATCCCATCGCATTGACTTAGGACTGGGTCCCACTCAGCAAACCCTAACGGATCCATCGCGTTTGCCCACCCGTCAGATCTTGATTGACCGAAGCCAATGACCAATAGCCTCTTTCGTACATCTGATTGCCCAATCGTTAGCATCCATATGACCTTGTGAAATGAATGGTTTTCACGTCCCCAATCCTGGCTACGTGGCAGTATTCCATTCGATCATATCTTCATAAAATTTACCACCCAACCACTTTAGCTGATGCGAAAACCACTTGGCAGTTTCTCCTGACCATTATCAATACCATCCTGCATTTTGAATTTAACCTGCGCATTTATGTTTAATTAATTCCGGTTAAAGCGCATATTAGCCGCCCTTTGCAAGCCTTTTCACCATTTTCTCTTATGTTGTTCATGAATACAACATTGCTAACCTATTTTTGAGCCAAATATTACTCTGTCGACCTGTAATGAAGCCTTTTTCAACTAGAATTCAATAAATTTTCTGCCATTGACACTGCAGAATCCATCCGAAGCACTATAAAGACTAGTGAAACCTCAGAAAGCTTCCGCAACCTTAGAACCCCTTCTGCAAACTTAAAATCTTCATTTTATCTAGGTATTCCTTAGAGCAAATACTTGTACTTAATTTAAAAGGAAAGTAACAAGTAATTGAATCACTTTAGGAACCTTTGCAGACGAAAAGAAACCCTTGTTGCTTCACTATCATTTTTCTACAGACCCTAGGCATATTTTAACAAAATTTCGAAGGCCTGATATTTTTTTTGATCGCAGAAAATATTATTTGATCAATTGAACCATTTTAAACCTTTGCACACCATATAAAATCCCCTATTTCCTCTTAAACCATTCTACACACTATAAAAATATTTCACAGTATTTTAAAGAGGCCAAAGTCTACATTTTCAAACAAAAAGTAATCAATTGATTAAAACTAACAAAAATATGGCTTCTCAAAGTATTGTATCGGTCAATCCTCTACAACCTCCTATTTTAGATGTATAGCATACCCACTTAGAAGATAGAGACTTAAAAATTAGTGACACTATCACTGAATTTAACCTTCTTGAACTCCACTGCTGGAGCCACGACAAATCCATTGACCAAGCTGATGAGGTTTTCATTTGGGATTCTAGTTTGCCTAAGTATATTGTCCCACAGACCTTCCAGTGTCCTTAGGTCATCATAATTTGTTAATATTTCTATTTCCCTCATCAAAGAGCACTAATAACCCCTGATAAATAAATTATGTTCACTATCACAACTGAATCAATAATTCAGATGCTGCAGATCCAACCTAGGCCAGATGAAACTCCCCTGTCTATTGAGGCCCTTACACTGTTATACCTGAATCTGGACTTCCCCAAGAGGTTCCAGATATTTCAAGCCTTCATCCCGTCATCAACAACAACTCCCAAAACAAATCTTCCTTATCAAACAACCATTTTCTCTGAGAGAACCAGACACATCATTTCAATATTGTCTTGTATTTTAGCTTATTTCACGGACGAGCACATTGACACTTCAGTTTTGGGTTTCCTATCTATTTTTACCCCTGGTCATCCTCCTGCTACCATATTCAATTTTTCTCAATACGTTGCTGACAAAATGCATGAAGAGCTTGTTAAAATGCCTAAAGAAGGTGTTTTCAAGTAATCATCACTCCTATTCCACATGTTTCTATACTTCCAGTTTGAAAAATTTTCCATCAACCTTCAGAAACTTGATGGTGAAGCTAATGCACAATCAGTAATATTTTGGACTTCCTTACTCAGGAAGGATTCAACACAATTCACATACACAGATTTCAATGACTCTTTCATCCATCGAATGTTCAACATGCTCAACAACAATATTCAACCAACAGTCAGTGAGGAAATTAAAAAGGTCTTGAAGTTATCTAAACACAGTAGGACAAGATATTGGTACTTGTATCAAAACCATACAGATATTAGCGAATATGGATCTAATATTCTTCCATATAAGATGCCTAAATACCTCCCAATGAGGTTATTTTCTGTTGAATATATGAAGTAGATCCTTAATTTTGATGCAATAAATTTCTTGGAAACCAAAGAGAGGACACACTTTAAAATAAAAGGTCAAATTGGTCCTTTTATTTTTAACAGTAGAGATGTTGTTCCATAAGCAGAAATGTATTTGCAGGAGCTTAAATTCAGTCATAGTTTTCAATGGTACTATGATCCTTTAGGAGTAATAAGAAAAATGAGAGTCAAATGTAAATTAACACCTTATGTACATGAGTCCAAGCAAGACATAGAGAAGTAATCCAATCATTTTGAATGGTTGGAGAACAATTTGAAAGAGGCAGATAAGCAAGTTGATACTAGTCAAATATTGCAAACTCCAGCCCCGTAGGAAAGGAACTATAAAAGAGTTAGAGAAGAAGGATCATACACTGCAGAAACTACCACTGAAACAAAATTCAAAATGATATACAGGAAGAAGCAAAAAATAAATCCTATAAATGAGGAAGTGGAAACCATTGAAGTAATTGATACAGGTACAGTGGTGAAGGATAATGCACCTCCTGCAGTTTCTGAAGAAATTCACCAACCCTCAACATCTAACATTAAAGTAATTCAAAAGCAACACAGTGTTGAGGTATCTTCTTCAAAGAAAAAAGTTGATGTAAAGATTGATATTAGAGAAATATACAAGGACATCAAGGCCAGTAATGAGGAAATCAAGACTGAGATATATTCCCAATATCTAAAACAGACTCCTGGCAACCAGAAAAGACTACTTTATGCCTTTGATTATAAGACTAAAAACATGTACATGACATTTCTTCAACCCATAGTTCAAACTCCTAAGTTACCCGCTGATTACAAAAAGACATTTTTGAAGTCATGGCCAAGGATTTTCATCCTTTGTACCAAATTGAGTTTCATAACCAGGCAGGGGAAATGATATATTCTACAATGACCACCAAGGCCATGAGTGTATAGAAGCTACAAAAAACTCTTGAAAACAACAGAGATTAGCTAATTTTAGAAAAGGAATCATCTCAAGCTAACGACAATAGAATCAAATCTCTATAGGATTTGGTAATTGAAGTAGGATATGATCCAACTAATTTCAAAGTTGCAGATGAACTCATAAAGAAAAATAATTCAGACATTGCTACATTAAGAAAGAAACTCAAAATGCCTCCTACAGAAAATCTTCAAGATAAAGAAATTCCAGAAAGTAAAAGTCAGAAAGATGAGATGATGAGTAAATTTCTTCAGTTAACTGCCCAGTTTAATGAAATGGACAAGGTAGTGCAAGATAAAAATGCCAGCTCAGAAGCAGTTCCTGACACTGTTATCCCTATAGTCACTACATAATTTTCTTCCACTTTGGCAGAGTCATTGGCCCCATTAGTTCCATTGGCTACAACATTTCCTGTTACCTAAACAACTACTTCAGCAACAGGATCATCTAAATCAACAATACAACCAAATGATGAAACAAGTAAATTACTGAAATCAATGCACGAAATGTCCATTCATAAAAATGAAATCAAAATATGTAAAGAACACCTTAAAAGTATAGAGGTTTAGAAGAAAATTTCTTAAATCATGCATTAAAATGAGGTACAAAAGAAAAACAGATTGACAGAGAGATTGCAGAAGTTAGAAAAATATTTAACACTGCAACAGCCAATGGCACAAGTCAAGCAACAACTATGGGCCAATATCATTGAATCTGTCAATGATATTTGGCCATTAACCGAAGTTTTTTATGAAAAAAATATCTCATCAAAGAATAACTTGATAAGAAGGCATAAGAGGCTGATGAAATTATAAAATTTCTTAATTCCAAGAATAAGCAAGAGTTAGAGAAAATTGGAATTAGTGACAGGACAGAAACAATCCTCAAATTTAGGAAGGTGATTTCTAAAATAAATTTAATGTTTCAACTTGAAGAAAAATTCCAAAACATGGGGATATCCATAACCAGGTTCATGATGAAGTTTGATACTTTGAGGCAGAAAGGCCTGCCAAATCCTGTGGTTATTCATGAAAAATTGATGAAATAAGAGGATTATGAAAAGAAAATGAGAGAAGTAGCCAAGGATCAAGCCAACCTTCCTTCTTCACAAGGAATTCCAACAGGGAAAGTACTCTACAAAAGTTTTGAGAATCTCTATTACCTACAACATGAGGTAAAACATTTATTTATCAACAAGACTACATTCTCAAAATATATAGAGGTAGATGAAATATTTAGAAGGATGATAAAGATCAAATTACCAGAGGCAGAATTTTGGGAGAAATTGATTGGTTTACTATCAAAAGAATAGCAGTAAAACAGGCCAGTCAAATGGAAAACATATCAGTCGGGAAAAGGTAAACGGAGCAGGCAGTTTTACAGTTACAGAACAACAATAATAGTGAAAGTTAAGGTAGTAATAAAGCAGTTACAGTTAAAGAGCATTAGAGTTAAAGCGTATCAGGTTAAAGTTAGAGGTTAAATTCAAACATTAGTTACAAATTAGAGTGAAAGCTACCAATGTGAAGGACACTGAACTACCTAACAAACATCCAGCATTGAGCAAACATCATGAGAAAAATCAACAAAAGATCAAAGACAACAAAACAATAAATTCAATAAAAGCAGGGACAACTTGCATTAGTTAGATAGTTGTCTCTATCTTCTTGCATGAAGATATTTATTTTTCCATGAATAATTCCTAAGTTTTTTTTAGGATATTTTGTAAGAATTTTGTATAAATACTTCACATTTTTAAGTATTGAGTGTGGATTGTGAATTTCTAAAACACTTCTATAGATGTGTTGATCTGAACCAGAGGGTTCTTTGTACCATTTTCAAGTCAGCAGACTAGATCGAGCAATAAAGAGATTATATTATAGGATTCATGTGTTGGGCCACTTCAGTGAAGTAGTTTCAATTGTTCTTTTTCTTTATATGAAGTTTTCACATACTTGCATGTTTTCTAAATCTAAATGTATAACATGAATGTTATTTTAGAATATGTTTAAAAGCAATTTGTCTTCAACTATTTTGTCATTTTCATGTTTTCTACTGATATCCAGATTAGGCAATTCTAAATTTATACTTAGTTTCGATTGACCTCTTTCTTTTCACTCATTTTTTGGATCTGAGACCCCTTAATTGCTCTATCATCCAATTGAAACCATTTTGACCATCAGCCTAAGGATCTGAAGTAACTCAGTTATCTTTTCCTGTGAACACTTCCCTTTAGAACCTTGATTGTAATCTGACTGCTTGATACATTGACTCCATTAACCCAATGGAATTCAGACCTACATCTATCCATCTAAACCAGTGATTCCACCACCAAACCAAACCCAAAATTAAATCCCAAGTAATCCTACATAAGTAGTGTAAAATAAACTAAAATCAACAAAGATAAACCATATAGAGAGAGCCCTCTCTAAGCATTAGGAAGACTAGATCCCAAGGCTTAAAAGTAGGTTTGTGGTTACCTCTAATATTCTTTAAAGAAAAATATAAACAACCCTTCATAATTATTGGAGTGATAACATACTGGCGACCATACTGGGGAACTAACCAGTCCTCAATTTTTAAAATAAACCTTAAAGGAAATATTTTTACTTATATTTTCAGCTTAAGATTGTTTTAAAGGGTTGTTAAGAAAAGTTCTCATAAAAAACTAAAATTTTGGCCTCTAGAAGAATCTTCTATACCAGGTCTAATCCTGATCCAGAACATGTTGTAATAGCAGATAATCCTGACAGAATTTTAAAGAAAAACAAAAAATTAGAAAGTTTATGTAATAAAAATTCATTGATCAAAGAAAATTCTCTTCCCAATAAATTATCAAGTTTACAAGACATTGAATTTTATTTAGCTTTTGAGCAATATTTGTTTAGAACTAAATCAAAAAGTGCCATATATGATAGTGTAATAGATCGTGATTTAATTTCATTTATTGAAACTAAGGAGGAAACAGTTTCACTTGATTTAGATGAAAACGTTATAGAACCTTATGATAAAATTGATGCATTAATTGCATATTTGATTAAGGAAATTGATGAAGCATATTTTCAACATTCTATAGAATTTTCTGCTTTATCTGGTTATACCCCTAAGCCTTCTACTAGTCATTTAGATTCTGTAAATTCAAATTTATTTAGTACCACCTCATCAATTATCTCCACTACAACTCATTCCACTGAATCATTCATCCCGAAGCTTCCTCTTAGACCTTGAGTTTTATTTCCATGCCCAAATACTGCAAGTTCATCTTCTAGCACTGTTGCTGCATTTTCAAGTACATCAACCACATTTCCAAGTACATCTTCTAGTGTACTAACCTCATCTGCAAGTACCTCAACCTCATCACCAAGAACCACACATCTACCTCCTAGTCGAGACAAAATCTTAGCTATGGCTACCAGATATGCTCCTTTGGTCCTACCGGAGAAGTTACATAACATGCTCCAAAATTATCAAAGTGAAATCCCTCAATTTGATGGAACTATTCAATACACTGTAGAACAACATGTTAAAAAAATGACTGATTACTTTGAATTACATGAAATTGATGAATCTAATGTCCAAATGAGGCTGTTTTCCCAAACTTTAGTCAGAGAAGTAAAAGAATGGTTTAAATCTTTACTTGCCAATCGTATTGCTGATTTATAAGCCTTCCATAGATTTTTTATCAATAAATGGGAGAAAAAGAGGAATCCTTTACAATTTTTTTTTGAATATGAATACATAAAAAGAGGACCTAATGGGTCAGTTCAAAACTATTGTACTATATTCAACAATATCTATAATGCCATTCCAACAAACATTAAACCCCCACTAGATCTAGCTTTACTCAAATTTCTTGATGGTTTTGATATGGATATGGCATACTAATTGAGCGAAAGGAACCCAAAAACACTGGAAAAAATGAAAACATTGCAGTTAGTGTAGAAGCCAATTTGTTAGCTAAGAGAGCAAGAATGAGAAATGAAAGAAGAGTAACAATTAAAGAGGAAACACCTACATCATATTTCAAAATAGATAGTTTAGAAAAAGCCAAGGAAAAAATTATGGATAGAATAGAAAGTATGGAAAGGAAACCACAGTGGGATAATCAACAACAAGGCCCTCAAATAAGAAATCCTAATTTTAGAAAAAACATCAACACGGGTAAATCTAGAGAATCAGCACCTGATAAAACAATAAGACCAGCTTTCCAAGAGAAATATGCTGAAAGTTCTCACCAAAATGAACAAGATGAAGACAACCAGATTAACATAATGGGAATCAATGATAATAATACTATTTTTATTACACAAGAAGAGCATGAATTATATGAATTACAACAATTATAGTTAGAATCTAGAGAGTCTTTTGATTATAAGAAAGGTTATGAGTTTTCCATTAATGAATTTCACAAGAAATATAACCTTACGAGTAAGAAAAATGTAGATTCCCCTACTAAGAAATATGCCCAAACTCAGATCAAGAAAAACAGTAGAAGCTCGTACAACCAAAGTACTTCAAATTATCCCTAGGGAAACCCAGCAAAACTCTAATTCAAATCAGAAAAATTCAAATGCTAATCTGAAAATTTGTAGTCCAAAAATTGTACCCAGTCCTAAAATTGCTTACATTACAGATGCTCTTGTTCAAACATCAGTTGATCCTCAAAAATATGTTGCTGCTAAAACAAAAGTCTCTGCTAAAACTGCACATTATGCTAAAACTTTAACTAATCCAAAAACATCTGCTGCTGATCCAAAATCAGCTGATCCTAAAACAACTACTGTCAAAAACGTTGCTGAAATTTCAAAACCTACCAAAACTTCCACTACAATTCAAACTGTCCCTGAAAAGAAGATTGAAAACAACAAGACAGGGGAAACACAAACAGAAAAACCAACTGTATGTAAAGAAGAGAAACACACTCAAACTACAGTTAGTAAAGAATAAATAATTTAGTTAGGAAAAACAGAAGCACAATTCAACATTCAAACTGAAATTTCCAAACTGAAAATACCATTCCTTTGATAGAGTTGGTAAAACATGATCTATACAAATCACAGATCACTGAAAATTTGAACATCAATGAAGGAGAGGACTCTGTAAATCTAAGTGATGATAAACCAGAACTACTTTTTAGCCCAAAGGTAAATGGAAAACATCAAGAAGGTGGTGTTCTTCCTTTCTACATTAGCTTGAGTATACATGATCAAATCCTACACAATGCTATGCTAGATTCAGGATCATCCCAAAATTTAATGTGAAAAGCCATTATGAAACCTTAAATTTAGATTTTACTAGACCATACAAAGATGTATTCTCTTTTGACTATAGTAAAGTGAAATGTCTTGGCTTAATAAAAAATTTATGTGTAACTTTAGTCCAATACCCAAGAAAAAGTATAGTCATGAAGAGTGTAGAGATTCTAAGTTTTACATCTAAAAATCTACACCACAGAAACCTCCAATCTATCAATATTGTAGTATTTGATATCCCTCCTAAGTATGGAATGTTGTTTTCTCACTCATGGGGAGAAAAACTGTAGGGATATCTACACTTAGACATGTCTTATGCCACTATTTCACTATTTGGTTAACACAAGAAACTTTACAGAGAAACTCTAATGGAGTACATGGTCAGTAGTACAGAACAACCTCAAAACTATCTAATTTAGTCTGTACACTTTGATATGGATTCCTTCATTTTATGTAATGCAGATTCTGGCATAACTAAAAACATAGCTTTAAAGAAGAAAAAGAAGGAAGTTGAGAGTGACAACATATTTCATGAATGAATGTGGCACTTAGACTTTGATGGTTCAGTAAATAAATAAGGAGCAGGAGGAGGAGTTTGGATACATAGCATGGAAAAAAATCATTCAGAAGGTCATGCCTTTATATTAAACTTCAAATGTACAAACAACATGGCAGAATATGAAACTTTAATCTTAGGACTACATATTGTTAGAAATTTAGGAGGCAAAAGAGTTTATATCATGGGAGACTCTGACTTAATTGTAAAACAAATTAGAGGAGAATATTGAGTATATAATCCTAGATTAATCCAATACAGAGAAATAGTTTAAGATCTGATTAAAGAATTTCTTGAATGTGACTTTGCTGTAATTCCTAGAAAACATAACATACAAGCACACAGTTTAGCAACTTTTGCTAGCACTTGCAATCTTCCTTTATATCCAAATCACCAATATACATAAGAGGTAAGACACAAGCCTACTATACTAGACAACTTAAAATATTAGGAAATTTTCACACAAGATACTCAAATCTATCACTTTATGAATGCTGAGGGAGAATTCCAGAATTGTAACATAGATATAGATTGTACAATAGATGATAAAATAGAGAGTGTGATTGATGTAAATAATTTAGGTTTCACTGAACCCACTAAATTCACTCAAGTAGAAATAGACAAATTAAAAAAGGTAGAAATAGAAGAATTAGCAGATGATGATTCTGATATTTTAAACCTTAAGAATAACTTTTACCTAAAGGATTAGCCCCATTAGAAGATATTTTTGATTCAAATGACGTTGCAAGAAAATGAAATATGGAACCATTAATATCAAACATAGAAGAATGAAATATAGGAACAAAACAAAGGCCTAATCTCATCAAAATTTCCGAAGAATTACCTTAAGATGAAAAAATAGAATACATGCATCTGTTTAAGGAATTTCAGGATGTATTTGCATGGAGTTATGAAGACCTTAAATCTTATGACACTAGCATAATACAACAAAAAATACCTATCAATGAAGATCAACAACCATTCAAACAGAATCTTAGAAGAATCAATCCAGTTCTTATGCCTTTAATTGAAAAAGAGGTAAAGATGATGTATGAAGCATAGATCATTGCACCTATCAGATATTTTGATTGGGTTGTAAACCTAGTTCCCAATAGGAAGAAAATAGGGGAAATCAAACTTTGTGTCGATTTCTGGAACTTAAACAAGGTGTTCATAAAAGATAACTACCCTCTCCCCAAGATGGATCATATTTTACATAGGGTGGTTGGTTAATCAAGGATTTCATTACATGATGGATTCTCTGGGTATAATCAGATCTTAGTTTAGCTAGAAGACTAACCAAAGATAGCATTTACTACTCCTTGGGGTACTTTCATGTATTTGAAAATTCCTTTTGGATTAATGAATGCAGGAGCTAATTTCCAAAGAGCTATGGATATAGCTTTTGTCAAATAAATTCATGATTTTCTTGTAATTTATCTAGATGATATAATTTTATTTTAGAAAACTGACAATGAACATCTAGATAATCTGTGACAAGGGTTTATTAAATGCAGAAAATTTGGTATTTCTTTAAATCCCAAAAAGACTCTCTTTGGACTTGAAGAAGGTAAACTATTAGGACATATTATATCAAAAGAGGGAATTACGATAGACCCAGCTAGAATAGAGGCCATTTTGAACATGAGTCATCTTAGAAATATTAAGGAATTGCAAGCTTTCTTAGGTAAGATTAATTTTCTCAGAAGATTCATTTCAAACTTAGAAGAAATAATTGGAGAGCTAAATAACATGTTAAATAAAGACTCAACACTTAAATGGATAGTAGAGGCCAAACAATCCTTTGAATGAATCAAACAAGCCCTTACAAGAACACTAGTCCTAATAAGTCTTGATTTGAAAAAAGATTGTATTATTTTTTCTTTTGCTTTAGAACATACTATTGTTGTAGTTTTAATTCATAAGAATGATCAGGGTTATGAACAACCCATTGATTTTCTCAGTAAATCACTAAGAGATTCCACACTGAAGTATAACATAATGGAAAAGCAAACACTAGATTTAGTGGAGGCTATTAAAGACTTAAGAGGGTACATATTATATTCACACATCATTGCATATGTTCGAAAATCAGTAGTAAGGGAATTTCTGACTCAGAATGGGTCTGATGGAAAGAGAGGCAAATGGATTGCCACTATTTTGGAATATGACATGGAACTTAAGGCCACCAAACTCATTAAAGGCCAAGGTTTAGCCAAACTCATGGTTGAATCAAACTGTCAAGCCTTAGATATAAAATTTATTTCCGAATTAGATGATTAGGAAGAGATGGTGACTCCACAGATCAATGAATCTCTCCCAGATTCACCCTGGTATGCAGATATCATATTTGTATGAGTAAACTTACAATATCCTCTTGGATTGTTAAGAACTAAAGCTATATTTTTAAAATTAAAAGCAATGAAATTTTGTATCATAGATAATGCTCTATTTTGGAAAGATCATGGTGGCATTTTATTGAATTTTTTACTTAAATATGAAGTTGATAAAGTTCTGGAAGAGTTTCATGCAGGTAATTGTGGAGGACACCTTTACTAGAAGTAAACTACATATAAAATCTTGAGGGTTGGTTTTTACTGGCCTACACTTTTTGCGGTTGTAATAAAGTATGTGACCTCCTGTCACAAATGCCAAATCTTTGAAGGGAAGAAAAAACTACTACCTTTACCTCTTAAACCCATCTCCACAGAAATTCCTTTTCAGCAATGGGGTTTAGACTTCATTGGTGAAATCCACCCACCCTCCTCAGCCCAACACAAATGGATTTCGACAGCCACAGAATATTTCACTAACTGGATAGAAGCCATTCCTTCTAGACAAGCCACTGATTCTGTCATAATCTCATTTCTAGAAAACAATATACTTTTTAGATTTGGATGTCCCCAAAAGCTCATTACTGATAATGCAGCTTCTTTTAAGTCTAATAAAATGATTGACTTCTGTAACAAATACCACATTAGCCTTAGCCATTCCACCGCTTATTATCCTCAAGGTAATGGTCTTGCTGAATCCTCAAATAAAATCCTTGTTAATATCATCAAGAAAATACCAGAAGACAATAAAAATACCTGGAAAAAAAGGCTAGTTATACCTTATGGGAAAACAAACTAACCACAAATAATTCCATTGGTACATCCCCTTATCAACTTGTATATGGGATGGATGTTGTTTTTCCATCCTCTTTAGGAGTGCCAATGATGAAGATGATGCAAGAATTGTAGGTAGAAACCAATGACATCCAGAGAAGGATAAAGTATTCCATACAGTTGCAGTAAACCAGGGAATAAGTCTATGTCAAGTCACAAGTTATCCAAGATATGATTAAAAAAATATTTGACAAGAAGACAAAGGAATATGATTTTTACATAGGTGATAAAGTTATTAAGTGGGATTCTAGGAGAGAAGAAAAATGTAAACATGGTAAATTTAATCTCCTATGGAAAGGTTCCTATGTCATTGATGGCAACAGAGGTAACAATGCATTATTTTTGAAGGATTTGGATGGATCAGATCTTCCAGGTGGACCTATCAATGGTAGAATGCTAAAAAATTACTATTCCCCTAATTAAAATTAAATCACTTTGTTTACTTTACTCATTATACATAACATTGCAAATTTTAGATTGGATTGGATGTTTTTTCTTGCAAAGTTGAAGCCCAAAGAGAAGGCCCTAAGATTTGAAAGAAAAAATATCGCAAGTATGAATTAAGCAGAGCTCAGAGAAAGTTCAAGACAAGCATAGTAAAAGATCAAAGGCTACTGATCTTAAAGTTCTTGACATTTCACCAGGAAATGACATCCCCATGTGGAGCCACTATTAGGGTCCTATAATAATAGGATTCATAATTTTGAATTGACTATGATTAATCTTGTAATATGCACATACTTTTCTTTCTACAAAATTGTTTTCCCATATTAAAAATAAAAAAATTAAAGGGGGTAAAATTCCTAAAAGAAAAATAAAAGGATTGAAGGAAAAAAATATAAAAAAGAATATAAGAAATGAACCCTAACAAAAAAGAGATAAAAATAGATCATGAAAGTTATGCAAATTCAAATGATACTACTTTTTACTTTACTTTGCAAAATAAGATTATGTGCAGCTTGTCAAAAATGCCACAATCCATGAAGGTCAAACTACATAATCTTGACCTTTCATGCTTTAAATTTCACGCTGATAGCTAGAGAATAAAGATCTAGCCAAACTCTTTAATCTTGGTAGATTAGTAGTTAGGTAGAGAATAATAAGGAGCTCAACAGTTTAATTTGAGTGCTTGGAAGTAATAAGGTTAGAATTAGATAGTTTTTTGTTAAAATGAAAATGATAACCGTTTGCAAGCTCAAATACACCCAAGGATATGAAGAAAAAATGTCAGGGTAGGTGGTGGGTAAGCAAAAGCAGTTTTTACAAAGCATGGATAAATTGATCAATTCATACTTATTAACTTCATTCTGAAAATAATTTTTCTTGTAAAAATACTCCTTCCCCTTCATTTTACCTTTCCCCATTACATCACTCATTTTTCCCTATATAAATACCCTTTCCCTAATTTAAAACACATTTTCCTTTGGAAAAATGAAAATCATTTTATTAACTTCCCTTTTCATTTAAAAATCCCTAAAACCCCCTTATCCTAAGTATAAAAATTAAATAAAATGTTGGGCTCTAGTGCTAAATCATCCCCGACATTTTGTTTAAACAACAAAACTTAGTGTATTTCCCCCCCACATATTAACATTTCCATATGTATATTTTAAATCCTTGTTTTAACATTAATATATTAAATCCTTATATATATATATATATATATATATATATAGATATATATTAATCCCATATTTAATTAATTCCTGCATATATATATATATATATATATATATATATTCCCATCCCTTTATATTATATTTAATATAAAGTTTTATTATTAAACCCTAACCCCGTATAGTCCTAACCTTTATATATATATATATAGCATTTACATATATCCCATCGCATTGAATTAGGATGAGGTCCCACCCATCGAATCCCGATGGATCAATCACATTCACCCAACCGTCAGATCTTGATTGATCAAATCCAACGACCAATAGCCTCTTTCACACATTTGGTTGCCCGATTGTTAGCATCCCTTTGACCATGTGAAATGAATGGTTTTCGCATCCTCAATCCTGGCTATGTGACAATATTCCATTTAATCGAATCCTCAGAAAATTTACCGCCCGACCACTTTAGTCGATGTGAAAATGACTAAGCAGTTTCTCCTAACCATTATCAATACCATCCTGCACATTGAACTTAACCCGTGCATTTATGTTTATTTAATGATGGTTAAAAAACATATTAGCTGCCCTTCGCAAGCCTTTTCACCATTTTTTGTTACATTGTGCATGACTATAGCATGGCCGACCTATTTTCGAGCAAAATATTACTCTTCCGACCTGTAATCAAGCCTTTTTCAACCATAATTCAACACATTAATAATTGTCTTACTGCAGAGAATGGGACAATAAATTTTGTATGTGTCTTTAGGAGAAAAGGTCTAAAATGTTTGATTAACTTAAACACAGTGAAGGCTTGTTTTTCTACATCAGAATAATTGAGTTCAGCTCCTTGAAAATTCGAGCTAAAGAAAGAAATTGGTGCTTCTATTTGTCGATCATTGAGTTGTGTTAAAACAACATCATAGGATGTTTCGGTGGCCAAAGTATACAGAAAAAAATCTTTAGAAAAATCAGGAGTATTCAATGCAGGTGCATTAATGATTGCCTGTTTTATTGCATCAAAGGATTCTTTCTCTTTATACCCCCATTTGAATACTGAACTTTTCTTAATCATATTCCGCATAGGTAAAACAATTTGAGAAAAATCGGGAATGAATATTTTTACAAAATTGATTTTCCCTAGAAATGATTGCAAGGATTTTTTGTTATGAGGTAAAGAAATATCAGAAACTTCTTTCACTCTATCTGGGTCAATATATATACCATATTTTGACACAAAAAACCCTCAAAGTTTTCCTTTATTGAGAGCAAAGAAGGGTTTCTTTGGGTTTAAAGAAATACCAAACCTTCTACATCTTTCAAATATTTGTTTCAGGTAATGTAGATGATTGGCTCTCTTCTTTGAAAATACTGTTATGTCATCAAGATAAATAACAACTGATCTATCAATCAGACCCTTAAATGCTATGTCCATGGCTCTCTAGAAAGTAGCTCCTGCATTTATTAAACCAAAAGGCATTTTCTGGTAACCATAGGTTCCCCATTTGGTTTTGAAAGTGGTTTTCATCCTATCATATGGATGTACTAATATTTGGTTATAGCTTGAAAATCCATCAAGGAAGGACATGAGTTCAAAACCAGCTACCTTTAGAAGTATTTGCTCCATGGTTGGAAATGGGAGCTTATCTTTTCGACATGCCTTATTTAAATTTCTAAAATCAATGCAGATTATAATATCACCATTCTTCTTCCTGACAGGTACCATTTTAGAAACCCAAATGGAATGCCTTACAGGAAAAATGATTTTGGCTTCCAAAAGTTTGTTCAGTTCTGTTTTGATTTGATTTTCAATATTTGGATGAATCTTTCTTAACTTCTGTTGAACAAGCTTGACATCTGACAGCATTGGAATTGTGTGTTGAATAACAGAAGTATCATAAGTTTTTAAGTCCTCATAATTCCAAGCAAGGACATTTTTATACATACTCAGAAGTTTGATGAAAGCAGTTCTTTCCTCTGGAGTTAAATTGAGTCCTAGATTAACATTTTGAGGTTTAGAATCAGAGCCAAGATTTACTAATTCAAACTTCAAAGTAGAACTTTGAAGTTTAGCATGAGTAACTTTCTTGAATCTGTCTTTAATATCACATAGATCTTCAAGTTTAAGAACAGATTTAGGAATAGTATTTTCATTACTTCTTGAAGTAATTTGAAGATCATGATCATCTTCATCAATAATTTGTTCGTTAGAGGACTTTTCCGAAGTCAAGAAATTCAACATATCCTCATCATGATAGAATACTCTCCAATTTGTGATATTATCGAGAACAGATGGGCGAAAAATCAATTCTACTGAAAATCTATCAGGACTACAGTCTTTAGCAGGGAGGAGTTTGGATGCGACATTGGCTAACCAATCAGCTGATGTATTTTGAGCTCTAGGAATAGGAAAAATGTTAAATGCTAAAAATTGAGTGGTAAGGTCTTGCTCAAGGGTTTGATAATGTTTGAGATGTCCTGAAAGACAATGGATGGTATTTCTTACTTGTCTTATGATAATTTCAAAATCTCCATATACTTTCAAGTATTTGGCATTTAACCCTATGGCTTTATAAAGTCCTTGAATCAAGGCTTCATATTCTGCAGTATTGTTTGTGCATTCAAATTCTAGTCTACATGACAACATGGTTTTCTCTCCATCTAGATCAATTAAAATGCATCCTGCACCTGCTCCATCACTAGATTTTGATCCATTAAAATATAATGACCACAATAAAGATTTATTTACAGGTTTATCTACAAATGTATCAGAAACATTAACAATTCTAGAAGAATCAGATTGTGAAAAATTTTCAATTTGTGAAATAAAAGTATTTATAGAAAATGGTGATTGTGGTGCTGTGAAATTCCCAAGAAATGATTCAGTAGAATAACCTCCAAGGATATTTTTATTAAAAGTTACAGGTTCATTTTCTTGCTCAAATTCAGTTACAGTATGCATCATGTGTTTTTCTCGCTCTACTTTGATTTGATTTGGTTTTCCTTTATAGGGAAGCCACATATGTGAATAATCAGTTGTGATATAACCATTAATATTTGCAGATCAATCCCTGCTTAGGAATAATCCATAGAATTCAGGAATATCTGCGACCAGAATATCAATTGTTTGGACAATCCGGGATCAGAAGCTAATCGAATAGTAATTGAATTGATTTCTCCTACAACATGAACTTTAGAGCGATCCAATTGAACAATGTGAATTGCAGATTTTTGTGGTTCAATATTCAATTTTGCACAGACTGTTGTAGGCATTATATTAGAGGATTCTCTTGAATCTATCAAACAATTATGCAAAATTTTATTGTAGATTTGATAAGTCAAAAGAAAAGGAGGTGTCTGAGAATTTGATCTTTCTCCAATAAGAAAAATATCTGTGGCATCTACTTTGTTTGGTGCTTTACCAGTCCCTTTAGCTGCTTTGGCAACTACACCACTTGGTAGAGGAGTAATAGGTGTTGCATTTAATTCTTTCAATAGCAGCTTCTGTTGATATTTAAGTTTGCTGAGCTCATGTAAAGAAATGTTTTCTCTAGTATTTTTCATGTCTTCAACAATGTTATAATCTATAGGATCTGATACCACCAAAGTCTTAGATGTTGATGTAGGAGGATTAGAAGATGATGGCTGATTTTGAGTGGGTAAGGGAGAAGCTTTCCTTTCAGGAGATTTATCTTTGGTACTTGGAGTTGTATTTTTCTTCTTAGGAACATATTGAATAGGTTCTGATGTAGATTTTCTTCTTGTACTTACATGCATAGCTTCTTGTTCTATTTCACTATCCGAGTTAGGGAGAATGAAATCCCACATTCCATGTAATTTAGCTATTTCCTCTCTTTCTTCTTCTTGATCTGATACTGGAGGAGTATCTTCCTCTTCTTCCTCTTCTGATTCTGCACTGGAGATTGAATTGGGAGGTTTAATTTCAGCTTGATTTCTTCTGAAATTTCTGAATGGTCTCTTAGTAGAAGTCTCTGCTACTTGCTTTTTAATCTCAACCATTTCATTAGACATGGTTTTGAGAACTTTCTATAAGCCTTCCATGTCATATGGATCTCTTGGTGTCTTTTTCTTTGAATCATACTTAAAAGTGACTTTCTTGGATCTTCTTTCCTTAATAGCATTTTTCTTATCTAGAGCAATAATCCATTTTTCAACTGAAATAGCTTCTTTCATATTCTCAGCTAAAGTAGGTTTTGCAGCTCTATCTACAAAAATTGCTATGTTTGAGGGCAAAGCCTTAATATACCATTCACTTCTAACTTGCTCACTAGGTTTTGAATCTGTTGGAATTTTATTCAAATTTTTTTTGAATCGAGAGTTAAAATCTTTAACGGGCTCCTTGGGTTCTGTCCTTAGATTGGAGAGATCATTGATTAAGGTAGATATTGATCTGTCACCTCCAAAATTTGGTCAAGAAATGATCTGCAAAAATATCCCAACTTGTAATAGATCCTGAAAGTAATGAGAAATACTAGGATCCTGCTGTCCCTTGTAAAGTATATGGGAATAATCTGACTACAACATATTCATGTTCCATTGCATTTAAATTTACAGCAAGCATAAAGTTATTAATATGTTCTTCTGCTGGTATACCAAGGTCAGGACTAAATTTCGGCAACCATTTTTCAGGATAATCAGGTAAATCATGTAAAGGTGCAGCCATATTAACAGCTCCCGGTCTAATCCATGGTCTCTGTGCCATTGTTGTGATAACTGTGGAAGAAGTAGAAGAGACAGTTTTTGTTTGCATAGATGTTGTTTGAGGAGATGATATTGGAACAATTGGTATTTGAATAGCTGATGTTGAAACAACTATACTTTTCTGAGTTGGGGTTTGGGAAACAGATGATTGAATTTGTGATGAAGAACTAATATCACTTTTTGATTCTAATGTGCTTTTTCTTGCTTTAAATCTACTAGGTAAAGGAAATTCCTTTGGAAGAATTCCAAGTTTTTCACTCTGTGACCTAGTGAGAGGTCTAGAAGAAATAAATTGTAAAGTAACACTACCTTCAGATATTTCAGATTCTTCTAATGACAATGAGAACCCTTGAAGTTTATGAACTAAAGCTTCAATTTCAGGAGATTCATGAGGTTGATTATATGATTGATTTGAGACTCTGGTAGTGCGTGTTTGAATATCTCTATCAATTTCTTCCTTGGTGATTTGAGAAATTGGAGAGGATGGTGAGGGTGAGTTGATCTTAGAATGGCCTGTAGATTTGGATTTATCTGCCATTCATAGCTTATGCCATCCTTCTAGCGCTAGAAATGTTGAAGCCTCGAAGATCGCTGCTTCAAACATTGGGGGAAAACCACCCGGTCGGGACCTTAGGACAACTCCTTTTCCGTTTGGTGTGGTGGCTCTGACTGGATTGATAGGACCAGTTTCCTAATAAATTAAATGGGTTTGTGATGGAATGATTGAATGAATGGAAAATGAGACTAAAATAACTTAAATAATCTATGTAATTTCATCTATAACTGATAAATAATTCTAAAACTAATCCAGGTATCAAATTTGAATACAACTTTAAGATTGTTTCAATTAAATCAATAACCATGAAAATGTATTATAATTTAACTAAAATATGCAGCATCAAATAATGATAACTCTGTTTAAGAAATTAAACATAGTTATAATAATACATTGTACTCATCATTTTATATATCATGTGCATATACTGTAAGAGATGAATATTTCTACACACTCAGAAATGATATGTATAAAGAAATATTGTAAAACAAGCACTAAAAGAAAAAATCACATTGGTGAGGGGCGAAAATGGTCACCATAAGCTCAATGGTGAGGGTCAAAAGAGCGTTCGTCACCAAAAAATGAACGTCACCAAAGGTGGCGTCACCGAAGTATAGGTGTTGTGGTGACATTCAAGGTCCGTCACCAATAATGATTTATAGTGACAAATAGTGACTGTCACCATTTCATATGAGCAATGGTGATGGAAAATAGCCTCCGTCACCAAAACACTGAACGTCACCAAAGGTGGTGTCACTGAAAGTATAGGTGTTGTGGTGACATTCAAGGTCCGTCACCAATAATGATTTATAGTGACGGATAGTGACCGTCACCATTTCATATGGGCAATGGTGATGGACAATAGCCTCTGTCACCAAAAAAATAAACGTCACCAAAGGTGGCGTCGCCGAAAGTATGTGTTGTGGTGACATTCAAGGTCCCTCACGAATATTGATTATAATGACGGATAGTGATCGTCACCATTTCATATGAACAACAACGAATTTTTGTGATGGACCTTTCATGGCCGTCACTATTGGTGCATATATATGGCGGCGTTCATTAACCGTCACCATAAACTCATTGGTGACATCAAGGTCCGTCACGAATAATGACTATAATGACAAACAGTGACCCTCACCATTTCATATCAACAACAATGATTTATGGTGACAGACCTTTAATGGTTGTCACTATTGATGCATATATATGGTGGCGTTCTTTGACCGTCACCATTTCATATTTTGGTGAGGGTCGAAAAATGTCACCATAAGCTCATTGGTGATGGTCAAAAGAGCATCCGTCACCAAAAAATGATCTTCGTCATTCCCTATATATGAATATCAAGGCATGATGGAATCGAACCACCAACCTCCTGCTTGTAAAGCAGGTGCTCTTCCATTGATATAGCACCCTTTAAAGAATTAGAATTTTAAAAATTATATCTTGAAACTTCATAGATTGTAAATTCTACAACTTTCAATAAATTAAAGTCTCGACAATCTTTTACTAAACAAACAAAACACCATCGACATTGCAGGTCCCTACCTAATGGTTATGGAAGTTATGAAAAGTAGGTGAAGTGAAGAATTAGACTTTTAAAAATGATACATGGACTACCACCACAAGAATCCCCCAAGACAGATCCAATGGGAGAATCTCTTGAATCAGATTCAATGGAAAATGAAGGACTAGATGAAAGAGAAAGGCCTCAGCAGGATGCGGAATCCACCACCTCGAGTCAAGGAATAGAAGAGGTCCTTAGAAATTCTTACAACACTTTGAAATAGAGATAAGGGTATAATATCTACTTAATATCTACTTATGAATATTTCTTATGTAAAATAACTCAAATAGACAAGCAAATCCACAATTATAAAGTGATTATTTGGAATTTCAATCACTAATTTCAGGGCCAAAAACCTAAACAACCTAAAACACTCAAATATCCTAAAACAATGTGTGAAATAAAGACAAAGAAAAAGAGAATATGTTATCGAACAATAATACAAAACAAAGAAAAAGAGAATATGTTCTAGAACAATAATACAAAACACATCCAACATTTTGAAGTATTTGACTTGTCTTGGTGAACATGCATCCTTAGCAAATACAATGTAGCAATACCTTCCCCACAAAAGGGAAGACATGTTAGAATAGTATTTTTGACACGAAAAATCATAAATATGCCACAATGGCTACTCCATTCAACACATGCATAGGCAATACAACTTAGATGTTGATGGCAAAGTATGGGATAGAAACAAATATCCTAGATCTGCTAGTTGTCTCACAACAATTAATTCAGATTTTACATATTGGTATGATGTTGTGGTGAAGTTCCGAGTTTCTAACCAAAATAAAAAGTAATAGATCAACATAACATACACTGCCAACATGTAACCTAGCCAATGGCTTCATCATATGCCTCATGCCAGGGATTGGATTTTGCATACTAGACCAGCGATAGTTAGGTTCTAAATTTCAACCTGATTATTTCAGACAGTGTATGAGAAGCAGTAGAGAAGTCCTATAGTAGAAATTCCATCACATTTTAGTGATTTTGTTGTAGCATTTGTTTTAGTTTTAGGGCTCATGTTTCAAACAATTTTAACATGGTTTTAAGGTTCCAAAAATATCATGGGAAAGTCTCCCTTATTGCAGTATTTGCAGTATTTGGTGGTAGCCTCCATGAATAGTTTGACATCAATAAACTTGCTATAATACAACCATTTTTAGTAGCATGTTCTCATCCTCCATGGTCTCCAAACAAAGCAAACAGATCACCATCCAAGCATAAATATAACTCGGCATATAAGATCAACTTTTTCTGGGAGGATGTGAGGTCATGTAACATACTCTTGTAGGATTATGAGGTAATATGAAGATGATATATAGAAGAAAATGACCGTAGATTCGATGGCAACATGTGAAGAGCCCTAAATAGAAGATACACTAGTAGATATATCCTTTGATTGGTGGTTCTCTAGAACCCAATACTGTTGGTCTTTCCAATGGTTGATACCTCCAACTGTGGTAAATTTTCACCCACAAATAGAACTAGGGTTAATGACAACACGATTATGGCTCTGATACCAATGTTTGGATAGATAGGGCAGCATGAAAACAAGTATAAAAATACAAGTGTAATCAACAAATGTTTCCAACAATGATGTCATGCTTTTGGGAAGCTTGTTGTGGGATAATTTGAGGGATTTCAGACAACTTTTCAGCCTTGTGAACAACAATAATCTTTATTACTTGTTTGTGACTACATCTAGGGTCATTGTAAGCAAATTATAGCAAACAATAAAACTCTAAATACACATCAATCAGAACAGTTCATCTTTCCTTCAAGCAGGAACCAATTTAAATCTTCATGTGTCTTCACCTTACAGAAATTTTGTGGCAGAAATGGTGGTGGTAAAAAATATCATAAGGGCTGTTAATATCTAGTGAAAGTTTTCTTTTTGAAACCCTTGGAAACATACAATGAACCCTTGAACAAAGGCACTAGAACCTTTGTGAAATCCTTAGGTAGCATTTGAATTGGACATCAATATGTCATTATAAACATTGGAGTGCTTTGGTATTCAGAGGCATTTCAAGAGCCCTTTTCATATCTTACTTGGAGTGGTTTGTGGATATACCTCTCATTTTTGGGTGTTCCTAGACTAGATCCTAGCAATATAAAGCATGTATCAGATCCTAGTAATCTATTGGGTGTCCCTAGTAACTTGTTGGTTGTATTAGATCCTAGATCAGCAGGTGTTCCTCCTTGGCAACATAGATTCCTTAATTCATAGAGAATAACATGAGGAAAAGGAGACCTTGAACCACATGTATATGCATAAACTTATTTTTGACCGTTAGCTTGAGTACAACAGCCTGAAATAGGTCCAGCCTCCTCATCTTAGATATTATCTAGGCTTTACTCAGACAGTGCAGTTGATAAATGGGTTTCAATTGACCAACAGTTTACACCCAAAACCGCAATTTGAACTTAGTTCAGGCTAGCAATGGGAAGTTGGATCTTCTAATCATCCAAAAGGTTATAGAATTTCAACATTCTAATTGCCCCATCTCCAGGAAAAGCCAATTCTTTGAGTGTAGGAACCTCTTTTTTTTAATAAAAAGGCAAGGTTATATAGGTGATAGAAAATTCCTTGGTTATATAGGTGGTAGAAAGGTCACAAAGGAATTTGGACAGCCCAACTTTAGCAATGGCATCCACAAAACCATGTTGAATTAGTTTAGGTCCTTCAATCTACAAACAACAAAAATGTACTGCACTAGGGTTTTTTCAAGGTTTTGAATCCATATATGTAGTCAAAATTCCATTTTAAATAACAAAATCAAGATTTGGCCAAAAACAAATTTGGGGTAATAAGACAAAAACTCAAAAATGTAACATGTTTAGATTCCAAAGATTACATTTTTTGGTAGCCACAGTGCATGGGTTGTCTATAGTTGCACACAATCCATGTTATGTCTTACAGCATGACCTTATCTTAAGGCATACAGACACACCCTAGTCTAGTATTGACTATGTGAGTCTCCCTATATATATCATTGAATGTTCTGCTTTAGCTTATCCATCCATCCCTTGATCAGTCAATCAATCGATGATGGTGAAAGTGTCATCCATTCTCTTGCATTTTTGGTGCATTCAGGTTTTCATTCACCTCTTCAAATTCCATGCTAGCAGTCAAGGGCACAAATGAGAATTGAATCCAAGAAATTTGGAAGGGAAAGGAAAGTTGGCTCATTATGGTCATCCCTACAGAAAGGTCAATGCCCCAAGTTTCTTTAAACTTCACAAAGGCGATCTATATATAAATCTAGCCAACCGGTGAGCTACCCTCATCTCCCTCGCTCTCCTTGATGCTAAAGATAATCATCCCTAAACCCTACCCTTCAACTACTTTACCATCATTTACTCAGAGGGAGCTAGCTCATTAAGTATTGGTATTTATGCATTCAGGCCATCTAGTAGACGTACTTCTTGGTTATGACAATATTTCCTCATACATGGTATGTATTTGCATTTCCCTTTGGAAATTAGTACTGCCATCATATGCTAGAATTTTAAGATAAATTTACAGTTTCTACTCAAATATTGGAATGGATCTCAAATGTATGTGTTACCATGGGGAATATGAGATTGTTCATTAATGCAGAACACGAGCTCTAGTAGACCTTACTTTGGTGCCTTGGTGGGTCATGTAGCAAACTGTATCAAGGATGGAGAATTCACACTAAATGGGAAAACATATCAGCTCCCTAAGAATGATGGCAACAACACACTCCATGGTGAAAATCTGCCTTTTCTATTTTGCATGCATGTTTTATCCAGCTAACTAGAGCCCTATAATGACCACTACTCAGGAATAAAATCTTTCTATTTCTTTATATGTATGTTTGTTTGTGGAGGTCTAGAGCACTACTATTTCAAGTAACATATGTGTAGTTTGGTGATCTGAATGAATGCAGGAGGGCTGAGAGGCTTTGACAATGTCCTATGAGAAGTGAAGAAGTAGAGAGGCTTCGACATGCAGAATTTTATATGACAAAAAGAGTCTTTGAGCCACAAAGGAGGGATCTAACATAATTTTCTTGATCCCCTGAAACTATCAAGTGTTCAGCAAAGGAGGTGTTAAAATAGGTCTGCACTACAGCAGAAGATACAATAAGTACTGCTATAGTGTATGGTGTTCCTATCAAGCATTGAGGCCCAGACTTAACCATAAATTTTCGCCCCTGTATTAGTATTAAAATTGGTTTAAATAAATGCCAAAAACTATTCATAGGTCGGCTCAAATCAGTATGTTGGCTCCTTAATCAAAATACATGACTGTTCAGTTCATACACAAACAACTATAAATAACTAGTCATGCTCATCATTTTGGAATGAAAATTTCGGTGAAAAATACAGTGAGAATTCAGAGATAAAACAGGAGGCCAAGGAGATTAAAAGGGAGATCATAATTACAACTTTTTGGGCTAGAAGGATATATCTCTTGTAGACCTATTTGCACCCGTGGAAAGAAATTTTTTCGGAACTGAATTCAGGCATGAAATTTTGGCCCTATCAAAGCCTGAAATATAAGCCCTAACATACCTTTAACTTCGGCCTTTCCAGAAGCTCGAACCTGAGACTTTTCTCTGCATCTCAGACCATTCTAATTCGGACCTGTAGTGAAATATGTGACCTTGCAACAGTCTTGTAATTCGGATCTATAGTGGCAGTTTTGAAGACAAATTCATACCTGCAAATCTCTGTTTCTGGAATAAAATTACAGAGAAGTGTTGAGAGGAACAATATTGAGTTTATTTTACAGTGAATATATCTAGCATACCTATTGAAGAACATCTATTTCACACGACATCTGTTTGACTTCGTTCAAGCATCGTTGGAAGGTCTTGTTGGAAGGTCTTGCAATCTGGACATGGTTGGAAGGTATTGTTGTTGAATGCTTGATTATTTCTTGAATTACCACCATGGAATCTCCAATTACCACCAATTTTTAACCTGCCTTGCACACAACATAGGACCTTAAAACAATGCTAGGGTTTTACTGTGATTTTTGGACGTCTCTCCCAATCCCCCGGCATAAGTAAATTATTGTGGTCCTCTAGGGTTGTAAATAGCCACCCCTGCACCTGCCACTCCTAAGTCACTATGGTGAATTTATTGCACATCAAACTTTATATTCTAGCACTAATGTACTGTCCACAGACTCTAAGTGATAACATTCAAGTGATCATCCTTTTGGAAACGAATCGATGGCTGTTAAATTTTAATGCTTAGTAAGAATTTCTTTTAGTTTTCCAAGTCTATTACTCTGTCTTAATAATCTATTATATGTGAAATGTTTTGCCATTTTTCATGACCTTGTTATCAGCAACACTTTACATATTTTATGTTGTCTTTGATTTGGAAAGGAGGTCAGTGTTGAAATAAAAGGACACTGAAAATGGAATTTTTTAAGAGACCACTTTCAAGCTTTGGGAATATATGGGACAATATTCCATTATGCTATGAATCCTACTTTATTCCATCACTATGGTGACTTTATTCCACATCAAACTTTATATTCTAGCACTATAGTACTGTCCACAGACTCTAAGTGATAACATTCAAGTGACCATCCTTTTGGAGACGAATCGATGGCTTTTAAATTTTAATGCTTAGTAAGAATTTATTTTAGTTGTCCAAGTCTGTTACTCTGTAATAATAATCTACTATGGGAGAAATTTTTTTCCATTTTTCATGATTCTGAAACATATTCTGTATATGCATCTATTCTTTTGCATACTAGGATAACAACTATTTCCATTTATCAATTTAGTATAGATTATTTATTTCAATTCCTATCATTTAACTTAGCCTTTCTTTCTCTGCAGTTAATATAGTTTGTGATGCTATGATCTGGTGAATTTGGAATAATATTGTTTACTAAACCATAGTCTGTTTTATTTCATATCGTTCACATTAGAGTGCTTTGAAGCTTGAATTAGTCGATTGTATTTATCTCAACCATTAAAACCCATTGAAGCTGGTTGTCAACGATTAAATCTTGTTGTTGTTTGACAAGACATTTTCCCCTATCAATAAGGAATATTACCAATCCATTAAGAAATAAATGATTCCAAGGAGATACCCAACCTTATCCAAATTTAGCAATATCTAAAACTTAAATCAATCATAATATATGCTTGAGCTCCTTCCATATAGTCAAATATAACACCTACCAACAACGACAGATTTCCACTCTTGATATTTATCTCATTTAGTTGATAGCAACCACAGGATATCTTATTTCTTCATAGCATACAATATTAAAGCTCCCTACAGAGACATATGGAGTAAGACAGATATCTTATCTAACCAATGGTTCTTATAGTGGCATCTTTAGTTTAACTAGTTTTATAGTAGCCATTCAATAATGTGTTTTAGAATCTTGCTACAGTATACATGTTAATTCAGCTACACTTTACTTGGTTTAAAAGTAATCTTGACAACCTTTTAGAAATACATTTTGAATTTAAAGCATTATTGGATAATCTTCACAATGATGTAGACTACAAATTAGGTAGACTACAAATTAGGTAGATGGAATGTAGAAATACCAAATTAATCTATAAACAAATGAAACAAACAAATGACAGACTTTAATAGATGTTCATCTTACTGATGATTGCTCAGACAATGCAAAAGTTTGACAGCACGATCAGAATGTTTGACAGCACAATAGGAAAGTTTGACTACAACATAAGGTGTTATAAACCTAGTAGGTTGGGCAATTGAAAACCATGCAAGCCAAGGAATTAGCCTACCAAAATACTGTGTAAAGAAATTATTGTGGACAATTTTGTGAGCATGGTTATTAATCATAAGGCTAAAAAGGGGATTGGCAATGGGTGGCAGCAAGAGGAAAAGGTTTCTCCCAATCCACAGTTTCTTCAACTACTCATCCATGGTACTAGAATTTCATTTCCAGTCATTTCAAACTAAAATCCAGTCATTTTGTTTGAGATCTTTTGGCTTCTCCCATTTGACAAGTGTTTCTAAAAACCCGCAGGCAAACCTCTTTGAGTACCTGTCAATAGCTAAGAAAGAAGAAAAAACCCCCACTCAAGACGCAAGAGTGTTTACATATTTCCTAATAAACAAGGTGAAGACATCTACAAATGCACAACCTATGGAGGATTCCTCTTCACAAGCTCCTAATTTGGCTATCCATAAATGGTTGTTTAGAGAGGGGTGAAATGAATAACAGTGGTGTTATTCATAAAGTGTTATAAACCTAGTAGGTTGGGCAATTGAAAACCATGCAAGCCAAGGAATTAGCCTACCAAAATACTATGTAAAGAAATTATTGTGGACAATTTTGTGAGCATGGTTATTAATCATAAGGCTAAAAATGGGATTGGCAATGGGTGGCAGCAAGAGGCAAAGGTTTCTCCCAATCCACAACTTCTTCAACTACTCATCCATGGTACTATAATTTCATTTCCAGTCATTTCAAACGAAAATCCAGTCATTTTGTTTGAGATCTTTTGGCTTCTCCCATTTGACAAGTGTTTCCAAAAACCCACAGGCAAACCTCTTTGAGTACCTGCCAATAGCTAAGAAAGAAGAAAAAACCCCCACTCAAGATGCAGGAGTGTTTACATATTTCCTAATAAACAAGGTGAAGACATCTAAAAATGCACAGCCTATGGAGGATTGCTCTTCACAAGCTCCTAATTTGGGCTCTCCATAAATGGTTGTTTAGAGAGGGGTAAAATGAATAACAGTGGTGTTATTCATAAGGTGTTATAAACCTAGTAGGTTGGGCATTTGAAAACCATGCAAGCCAAGGAATTAGCCTACCAAAATACTATGTAAAGAAATTATTGTGGACAATTTTGTGAGCATGGTTACTAATCATAAGGCTAAAAAGGGGATTGGAAATGGGTGGCAGCAAGAGGCAAAGGTTTCTCCCAATCCACAACTTCTTCAACTACTCATCCATGGTACTATAATTTCATTTCCAGTCATTTCAAACTAAAATCCAGTCATTTTGTTTGAGATCTTTTGGCTTCTCCCATTTCACAAGTGTTTCTAAAAACCCACAGGAAAACCTCTTTGAGTGCCTGTCAATAGCTAAGAAAGAAGAAAAAACCCCCACTCAAGACGCAGGAGTGTTTACATATTTCCTAATAAACAAGGTGAAGACATCTACAAATGCGCAGCTTATGGAGGATTCCTATTCACAAGCTCCTAATTTGGGCTCTCCATAAATGGTTGTTTAGATAGGGGTGCAATGAATAACAGTTGTGTTATTCATAAGGTTTTATAAACCTAGTAGGTTGGGCAATTGAAAACCATGCAAGCCAAGGAATTAGCCTACCAAAAAATTGTGTAAAGAAATTATTGTGGACAATTTTGTGAGCATGGTTATTAATCATAAGGCTAAAAAGGGGATTGGAAATGGGTGGTAGCAAGAGAAAAAGGTTTCTCCCAGTCTATAGTTTCTTCAACTACTCATCCATGGTAAGAGAATTTCATTTCCAGTCATTTCAAACTAAAATCCAGTCATTTTGTTTGAGATATTTTGGCTTCTCCCATTTGACAAGTGTTTCTAAAAACCCACAGGAAAACCTCTTTGAGTGCCTGTCAATAGCTAAGAAACAAGAAAAAACCCCCACTCAAGACGCAAGAGTGTTTAGATATTTCCTAATAAACAAGGTGAAGACATCTACAAATGCGCAGCCTATGGAGGATTCCTGTTCACAAGCTCCTAATTTGGGTTCTTCGTAAGTGGTTGTTTAGAGAGGGGTGCAATGAATAACAGTGGTGTTATTCATAAGGTGTTATAAACCTAGTAGGTTGGGCAATTGAAAACCATGCAAGCCAAGGAATTAGCCTACCAAAATACTGTGTAAAAAGATTGTTGTGGAAAATTTTGTGAGCATGGTTATTAATCATAAGGCTAAAAAGGGGATTGGCAATGGGTGGCAACAAGAGGCAAAGGTTTCTCCCAATCCACAGTTTCTTCAACTACTCATCCATGGTACTAGAATTTCATTTCCAGTCATTTCAAACTAAAATCCAGTCATTTTGTTTGAGATCTTTTCGCTTCTCCCATTTCACAAGTGTTTCTAAAAACCCACAGGCAAACCTCTTTGAGTGCCTATCAATAGCTAAGAAAGAAGAAAAAACCCCCACTCAAGACGCAGGAGTGTTTACATATTTCCTAATAAACAAGGTGAAGACATATACAAATGTGCAGCCTATGGAGGATTCCTATTCACAAGCTCCTAATTTGGGCTCTCCGTAAATGTTTGTTTAGAGAGGGGTACAATGAATAACAGTGGTGTTATTCATAAGGTGTTATAAAACTAGTAGGTTGGGCAATTGAAAACCATGCAAGCCAAGGAATTAGCCTACCAAAATATTGTGTAAAGAAATTATTTTGGACAATTTTTTGAGCATGGTGATTAATCATAAGGCTAAAAAGGGGATTGGAAATGGGTGGCAGCAAGAGGCAAAGGTTTCTCCCAATCCACAGTTTCTTCAACTACTCATCCATGGTACTATAATTTCATTTCTAGTGATTTCAAACTAAAATCTAGTCATTTTGTTTGATATCTTTTGGCTTCTCCCATTTGAAAAGTGTTTCTAAAAACCCACAGGAAAACCTCTTTGAGTGCCTATCAATAGCTAAGAAAGAAGAAAAAACCCCCACTCAAGACGTCGGAGTGTTTACATATTTCCTAATAAATAAGGTGAAGACATCTACAAATGCGCAGCCTATGGAGGATTCCTGTTCACAAGATCCTAATTTGGGCTCTCCGTAAATGGTTTTTTAGAGAGGGGTGCAATGAATAACAATGGTGTTATTCATAATGTGTTATAAACCTAGTAGGTTGGGAAATTGAAAACCATGCAAGCCAAGGAATTAGCCTACCAAAAAACTGTGTAAAGAAATTATTGTGGACAATTTTGTGAGCATGGTTATTAATCATAAGGCTAAAAAGGGGATTGGCAATGGGTGGCAGCAAGAGGCAAAGGTTTCTCCCAGCCCACAGTTTCTTCAACTAGTCATCCATGGTACTAGAATTTCATTTCCGGTCATTTCAAACTAAAATCCAGTCATTTTTTTGAGATATTTTGGATTCTCCCATTTGAAAAGTGTTTCTAAAAACCCACAGGAAAACCTCTTTGAGTGCCTATCAATAGCTAAGAAAGAAGAAAAAACCCCCACTCAAGACGCAGGAGTGTTTACATATTTCCTAATAAACAAGGTGAAGACATCTACAAATGCGCACCCTATGGAGGATTCCTGTTCACAAGCTCCTAATTTTGGCTCTCCGTAAATGGTTGTTTACAAAGGGGTGCAATGAATAACAGTGGCTTCAAAGAAAACAATGGCTTGTTTATTCAATGAAAGTGAAGTTTTAATATTTCCCCCACAAGGTTGAAGCCTCTCCAACGATACGCTTCTAATTGTGCTCATCCTTGTGTTTGTGCCAAGGCAAGTGAAAATAGTTGGGGTTGTGCATTGGGTAACATTTCCGAAAATAGATACCCCTTATTCATGGCTACTTGGCCAACATAAGCTTGAGTAGTTGAATGTTGTAATCTGACTATGATTCAACAAATAATTTTCCTATATCTAAAAGGTGCAGTCTTGCCACATTAGGATATAAGAAGCATTTATCAAAAAAAATCTCATCAACAACCAGCATTTTGGTTGTAGCAATCGGTATGCTGCATGGCATGAGAAGGGGCCCTATTGAGCCCCATGTTGGAGGCTTTGTAAATTTCTCAACACATTCAAGTTAATTTAGAGATGTGGAAAATCATAGTGAAGGCCATTCTCACCTTTGAAAGTCGTCTAAAACTGTGTCTTGCAAAAGAAGTTTTAGGACAATCGTTTATTCAAATGGTATTCTAGAATCCTTGGAGGATCACAAGGAAAATGCATTTATTTGAAAATTTAATAGAACTGGGAAGCCTTCAAGGGCTCTAATAAAATGGATAAAACATTGAAGATAAGAACATATTAGAATGACCCTATTTCTAGGGGGACTCTTTGCAGCCCTAGTTTCCATAATTCAATCTCGAAAGACACATATACTACCAATCTAGTAGGATCAAGACCTCCAAATCTACCCATTCATTTGTTGAAGAAAAAAGGGATTCCTCTCTTAATCCAGATTATGTGCAAGATGGGATCTAAGTAAAGGGTTGCCAAAGAGGGTGATCTTGAGCATAGGATATTATAATTGTAAATAAATTTTGGATCAACACCTTCAAATGCAAATTTTGCTTTGAAACCGAACTTCTAGTTTCAATTTTGAAACTTGCCATGTGATGATCAAGCAATCAAAATAAGAGAGAAGCTTAGTGCTAACCAACATTGTCGCGCCACCAAAGCCAAAAGTCATGTCTCAAGTTGGCTTCTATAAAGTTAGTAGGAAAAAGCCAAAATCACATAGAAATCAACCAAAAAACATGAAAAATAGGTATTGAAAAGATTGCAAACCTGAAGAGAAAAAGACATTTCAAGAGAAATAAAAGCAAGATAAACAAAACCTAAATTTATCATACAAGCCAAAACAAAAGGGGGCAATATTTCTACCTAAGCCTAGTCCACAATCACAAAATGCAATCTTTGATGAAGCCTTGAAAGCTCAAATGCAAAGGGTGTTGGAAAATGTAACTAGTTTCGGTCTTTATCACTTGTATCGAGAAAAGAAAATTATTTTAGTATATAAAAGAGTCTAGAAGACTCCCAAGAATCAAGTCAACCAACCTAGCTCAAGTCATCCTTGTGAGGGCTATTCTAGCCCTAGGAAAGGCTATATAAATATGGAGGTTCGAGCCATTAGAGGATACATCAAGCACACACATCTTGGATCTGATCTACAACTAGGAGAATAAATGCAAAGATATCTTTAGATGACTCGAAAGGCTGAAGTTTTGGCTGGAAATCTCTCATGTGCGAGTAACAACAGAGGCTATCTCAGAAAATCTTGGATATTAAGTTACACGAGAATTCTTAGGCTAAATACCTTTCTGGTCATGCTTGTTTTTCTCATATTCCAATTCAAAGAGCATTTCCACAATGAAAAAAAAATCCTTGTTGGATTGGCCAAAACCCTGGAATAATCCATATAGCCTAAATAGATTCATATCTCTTGTGTGTCATTCATAGAGACCGTTTGAGTGGAATAATTCCAAGTTGTTATAAGTAAGGGGAGATCGACCTATTTAGAGAAGAGGTAGGGCGTAGTCAGGTATTGCATGACATTCCTTTTTGGCAAGTCAAAGAGGAAAAAAATTAAGTTAAGAATGGGAAGCCAAAATTCTCATGTCACCATTTTTCTGAGCGGAGGAATGGGCCATCTTATCCCATTCACCGAGTTCGCCCAGTGCCTCTCGGCACACCATGGATTCACCGTTGCATTCATTACATGCAAATGGATGTTATCTGGTCCTAAATGCGTAAAGTCCTCACAGGGTCTAGATATCCACTTCGTCCAGCTCCCTCATGTGGAAATCCGAGAAGATGAGGGATAGTACATGAAAGGTGGAAACCCTTGTATCAAAGTTATTGGAGAACTCGAAATTATTAGCCTTCCGACCTGGTAACATTAACCCCCAATAGATTAAAGCACTGAGGAATGGAAAGGTTAATCCCACTGATGCTAGGTGAATGCCCCTAATTTACCCAGTCGGATAGCTAACACCCAGGTTGGATGGTTGGATCGGTTGTGCATTAAGATTAATACTCTATGGGAAAAATTCCGAAGGCATGAAGCGGTTGTAGCAGAGCCCAAGAAGAGTATGAACATGCATATGCAGAAGCTATAACCACCGAAAACACAAATAAAATAAATGAAGCTCGAATACTTATTAATAATTACTAATCATACCACATTAGAAAATCCTCTTTATCTATTCATTCCTCAATCCATCAATCCTTACCTCATTCATTTGTGAAGCCAGCGATCCCAGCCATTCATCCCACGAAGACTAGTCTATTTTTCTACTTGACTGGCGGGATTTTCACCATAGTGGCAATATCAATCGAGCCTCTTGGATGAAGGCAAGCAGGTAAAGGCTGGAGAACAATGACAAATTAATATAGTTTACTATAGCCAAATTCAGATTTCTTGAACATGTTTTCTGCTCCAAATTACAGCGAAAGCCCCAAATCAAGAGAAGAATATTTCAAATAAAGATCGAAAAAGAGTGAACCAAGATCTGATATAATAAGTTCAGGTTAAAAATCTAGTAAATTGGATAGAAGAATTGAATGTCAAAGAAGGGTATGGAATCTGCGGCGAAATCATAAAAATTCTAAGCAGAGAAGGAGCACCGAACTCTCTCCCAGACCTGGCAAGGAGAATATTAGCGGGAAAATAAATTTTAATAGGTCGATTTAAATTTTATAGTAGCCACCAAATTAGATTTTAATAGGTAGTCAAATAAATTGCTTTGGTCGGTTAGGTTATCATTGATTTTTATTTGTATGTGAGTAAAAATAATGTTAAACTAATTAGAGTATTAATCAAAATTATATTATACTTCTCTAATATAAGTAAGAATCCTAATTAATCAAAATTGTATTATATCTCTCTAATATAAGTAAGAATGTTCATATAAAAAGGGAAAATGAACATGAGCTCAGAAATATCTATCAACCTCTAAGATAGTGAAAATTATCTTTAAATCTATGACTAATGTTATCAATAAATTTAAGTAGGTATAGTTAGTTTCTTATTTTTGAGGAAGTTCATTTAGAGCTTAAAAATACCTAATTAGAAGCCCTTCACATGTGTTGTTAAGAGAGACATGGGATAAATTTTGATTAAAGGAATTAAGGGGTACAATAAGATCAATGTATAGCACCTACTCAAATCACCAAGAATATATCCAAACAATCAAGATGACACACTTATCGGAGAAAAATTATGAGACACCATGGAATAACTCAGATTAAAACTTATAGTCAATCAATCAATAGTTAGAACATAGTGTTTAAGTGAACAAAATAAAAATAGCACACATTGGACATAATATCATATACACATGGATCATACATATCCAACTAAATATGGTAGCTAAAGGAACTTATTCCTACACATAGTGTCCTAGATGGCTAAGGCAAGGTGTCATCAAACCAATGATACATTCATGAATTACATATAGATCCATATACCTTAGATGAAAAATGATCAATGTGACAGGAATCGTACGGGTTGAGATGACAATCAAATTTTAAAATATCCTCTAAAAGCCCATATAGAAAATGGGTAACATATCCTATGACACCCAACTTGTGATATATGGTAGGAAATCCTTAAAGTATATTTGAAGAAAAATGTCTCGTTGAGGTCTAGGTCAAGAAGAGGTAAAATTCCTCACTAATTTGGTATCTCATTGAGGTCTAGGTCATGAAGAGGTACAATGCCTCACTAATTTGGTAGTTGAAGAAGTTTAAATCTTGGTTTGTCAATTTGGCCCTAAGTAGGCAGGGCAATATAGAAGGAGGTGACCCCCTTGGAAGAGTTCTAAAGGGGAAGCAAGCATAAGGCCTTATATAAAGATCTAAATCCAAGTACCTCCCTAATAAAAAGTTCTAGACATGTATTTAAAGAATGTAGATAACGACTCGTCCAAATGTTGATAAAGACAATATAACATCCCTTGAATCTCATAATAAATGGGGGCATCTACAAATGGAAATGCTAGTAGATGTTATTAATAAGTGGAAGTTCATTATGATTCGTTTCAACTTGACGCGAATGTAAACCCACTTTGAACACGCCAAGGGAGATATGAAGGGAAGCATCTAATACTCTTGAGTGTATGTGGTTAAACAAAAAGGCCCCCTTTCATTTTCATGAAGTGTTCCTAATACAAATCCACGTTACAGTCGAGGCCCTAAAAAGATGAAGTCCAAGTACATTCAATGTATTGTCTATAAATAACCTCTCTAACAACCTGACGCAAACATATAATGATGTCATTTACATTTGAGGTGTAAATCACTTGAATTGTGTTACAACTTTAATCTCTCCCCATCAAAATTGTGCCGTGCTTCCTTGTGATGATGCTTCAACCCTATTAGAGAACAACCTCAAATTGTAAAAGGAATTTAAACATGATTTAACTTTAATAGTGCCCCACATTCACCCTTTGGCTCACTACCCATGGCTAATTTGAGGTTATTTCAAGCACTGATGTTGATAATATCATTTTATTTTCTCTTATGTATAGTATTCTACATTGACACAATTGAGATTGTTTAACAAACAAAATATTTATATTGAGGTTTCACTCCTTGTGCATTAGGGCTACACAGACCTTGTCTTTATGAGTGATCTATTCATTTCCAACTCCTTAGTCCTTCAAATTTTGCACGTCGTTAGGCCCAATACACCTACCCTTCTACCAGTCTTGTTTTCCTTCACAAGCACAAGACTTGGGGCTCTTCTTTGATAGTCACCTAACAACCCTCCAACTGTACTTGGACTACCATTAATTTTCCCAACCATGGTCAATTATTTTACTGATCTAGTGCCCACAACACTGCCCTCATCTAGGGATCTTCAAAATTTCCACCTAATAGTGATTTGAGTCCTCTAAAAATCACTATTTTTGTGTACCAATTTCTTTGTTGTCCAATCTATGAACAAATCTGAACTACTCCTCTTATTATCCTTCTAACACTTTGTATATGCTTAAACTAGGGTCACAAAACATCCACTAAAGGTTGATTGACTAATTGTTTATATGTTGCTTCAGATATTTGTCCAAAACTCTCTGGAAAATCCACCAAAATCAACTCATCTTCATGTCCATCCATTCCTCATAATATTCCACAATTATTATACCCAATATTCTACTTAGGTTCCATCTTCCTTTGTATTTTCTATCTTCACACATACTTCTACAAACCATCTTCCAAATTTGTGGTATATATTGCAGAAATAAACCTCTCTCCAAGGGTCCTCACCCCTCTTCTTCTACACATATTTTTCATGGTCTTAAGGGCATACCTTATGGATTGAACTTGTCAGGAAACCTCCTCAACTACGACATTATACTTCTATTCGAATTGTCTTAGAACAAACCCTATCCACCCATAGCAAAAATAATATCTCTTACCTCCATAAGAGACACAACCTAGCTCATATGGACCCATAGATTCTGGGAACGTCTTTAACTGAATAAGGGTTTAAGGGGCTAGGGTGAAGGGTTTAAAGGTTTAGGGTTTAAGGGGTTAGGGGTTAAGTGTTTATAGGTTTAGGGTTTAGGGGGTTAAATGGGTTAGGGGTTTACTAGGGGTTTAGGGGGTTAAATGGGTTAGGGGTTAGGGGTTAAGGGTTTAGAGGTTTATGGTTTAGGGGTTAAATGGGTCAGGGTTTTAGAGGTTTAGGGGGTTAAATAGGTTAGGGGTTGGTAATTAATGTTTAAGGGGTTAGGGGTTAAGATGATAGTTTCATTGGTATCTGTTTGTGCACAATAGATGCTTATTCTTTGTGTCTCAATGTAACAATTTTGTAAGTATTGTTGCTTGTTGCCATGTCTTATTTATTTATTAATTTATAGTATTTGTTAGCCATTGCTTTACATTTATTGATGAAAATGTCTATTGCAATCAAACCAAATGTATGTTCAATCTCCAGTTTCAAACTCAGCCACAGTGTTGTCACACAATTTAAGTCCGGAGAATGACCATCTAATGAAGTCTTAATAAACAGACTACACCTCACGACTACTCCAGAAAATCTTAAGTTTGAGTGTCCCACATTCATGAGAAATTTGGCTCTTATACTGTTGCTCCACTTGACTGTGTCCTGGAAATACCCTTGTTTATTGCGAAAACATCCTAATGTTGTCGACCTCGTCCCTTAACAAACCAAGGAAACATATGTGACTGAGAGGAATGGAAAGCACTACAAAGTTGAAGAGAGTACAAAAGACTAAGATGGTTTAAAGGATAAGCTTGAAGAATGTAGCATTGTTAAAACAACTAAAAGTTGTCCCAAACAAATAGTTGATAATGCGAAACCTTCTTCTGTACCATTCAAGCAAGACTACATTCATGTGAGAGCAAGAAGAGGCCAAGCGACTGATAGGCATAGCCTAGAAGATAGGGTATGGTTCCCTCTTTTTGATGAAATATTTGATCTAAATTTTTTCTATCAATGATTAAAAATTTTAACCTTGCCAACAAGGCGTAATTAACCGAATCGTAGGTCCCAATATGTCATGATATATATTAACTCTATATATATATGAGAAGGAATAATAAATACATAGATTGATAGAGGTGGCGAGACAAGGGGAGTCACAAGAGAGAGATGGAGTTAAACTGAAGGAGAGGGGAGAAAAGGAATGGATAGATAGACAGAGGGAGAGGAGTGAGAGAGGTAGAGAAGGGTAAGAGAGGGAGATAGTGACACAAAGATGGAAGGGGGGCAGAAATAAGGATAGAGGGAGGGATATAGTGAGAGGATTGGAGGGTGAAGAGAGAGAGAGAGGGGAAGAGAGAGCGAGGTAGGAGAGAAAGGGAGAGAGAAGAAGTACAATGTATTAAAACAATAAATATATTAGGCCCACTCTACACAAATCTACAATCTGAGAATTCAGGATAAAAAGAGAAGGCTCCAACAACAATTGCATAGAAGTCTTTATTACTCAAATAGAAGAATGTCACAGCAAGTTTTCATCTGACAAAAGCTCCTACTACAACCTACAAGCTAGCAGTACTCACTCTTATTATCTATTTGTACAAATGTCTAACTACTGTGCCCATCCTTTTCATTTATAATTTAGGAGAAGGTGCTATTAGAAAACGGGCTAATGATAGCATTAGTGGTGCATCTCCCTTGAGCATGAACAACTCCCTCATAACTTTGCCTTGCATGCAAGGCTTTTCTTTTAGAGTAGTGCATTATCATAGTAGATATAACTCCTCTCCTAAAGGTGCCTCATTCCATAAGTGTACACTCATGAATGCACCTGAGATGGTGGTGTTAATCTCCTCAACTAGTGTGCCATACTTGGTGGGTGTGACCCAACAACTAATTCGTCTATCCTCGAAGCTGTCGTTATAAGTTTATAGCTATATTTAAGAATATTTCTGACTGGTGTACCACAATCTAGCTCTGCAATCCTGGTGCTGCTCAACTTCTCAAAGCTGAGGTGAGCCCAACTCGGACCAACTAGGTAATCTAACACTCTCGAGAAAAGAAAAAAAAAATTTCCAATAACCCAAGATTCTCCCCCAACTTGTCAAACTTCCCCTTTGTTAGGAGCTTTTTCAGACTATTAACCATATACAAATTTTTCAGAATGTGTTCCAACACTACTAAATCCCTAATGAACTTGGAATCTTAGGAAATTGTATTGAATATCAATGTGTTTGAAATGGTCATGACACATTGGATTTTCATAGAGCTTGATGTAACTTTGATTCTCACAAGAGACAATATTGGGCTTCAACAATTGATTTGTTGACTCTACAATCAAGTTGGAAATCTAGATAGCTTCGTAATAAGTATATGAAATTGCGATATACTTTGCTTCAGTGGAACTGAATGCAATTGTTGCTTTATTCTTGTTGATTTAATAAAAATGATTTATAAAATGATAATAATGATGTTTAAAATGAGCCTTATGATGGTCTATTTATACACATCGATTGTTCACGAGGTGTAGGGGTATGTTTATAACATCACTGCCCTTGAAAGCTTTGTCTTTAAAGCACAATGATTAGAATTTTCTTTAGTTAAGCACATTTTTGTGGTGGAATGAAGTTTATCAGATATCTATTTATATTTTGTAGAGGTTTGACTTTGTTTGTCCTTTGAGTGTTGGTGAGGTCTCTTTGTATTTTTTGCATCATAGTCTAAAGTCTTTTGACCTAATTGTTTAAAATGAAAGCTTTATGCTTATTGGAAATATATTTGAAATGCCTGCATGATCAAGAAACCGTTATGGTTAATTAAATTACTAATTAGGTACTACAGAAAGAGGATGATGTTGAGAGGGCTTGCCTGGGTGACTTTGGGAGCAACCCGAAGGTGGTCAGACAAAGCTCTTCTAAGTTACAAATCTCAAGAGAAAAAACTAGTGATGTATATGTGGTTGCTCAACCTGGGTTGTATGGAAAATCTTGGCTGAGAGTGTTGACCTTTCCGTGTCTTCATGGAAGTAGGTTGTCTGGTGAAAGAATAAGATCATGACTACATGTAGGTTATGGTTCTGTAGTAAGTTCTTAGACTTATCTTCAGAATGGATAACAGAGAGGATCAGGTTTGAATACAAGATATAATTTGATGAATTTGGAGATTTAGAGTTGAAGAAAAAATTGTGGTGATGTTTGGATGGGTGTTAATTTGTAGGGTTTTCCATTTTTATAATTTTCTTTGTTGTGTTTTCTACCATGCTACCTAGTTGCTTTCATGTTTCCCTAGCATTTTAACTTTTTCGATTTCTATCTCTCTATTGTTTCTTGCCCCATTTGAAATGTCATCCTTATTTGATAGGTGTTTTCTTCAATATGGTGTGAATATTTTTCCATCAGAGAGATTTTGTGGGGTTTGTCTACGCAAATATCTTGTAAGGCCCATTCATCGGGGTATTTGATGAAATGAAATGATTATCGATGATCACCAACTAATGGTACCTGCAGAGATTTACTCTAACAATTCTACAGTTTTCTTGTGCCAACAATTATACAACATTTTAACCTCATGAATTAGTCTCCTCTGTTCTCTTATCTGATTCTATAAGCACTTATTGCTGTTGTCAAAGCTTTTACTCCCTAGTCCCATTGAGCTATTTCATTTATTTGTGGACATTGATCTATTTTCATTTCATTTCTTCAATTTTTTATGATTGTTATGTGTTGCCTTTGGCCAGTGCCTTATTTCTTACCTATGCTTTTTTTGCTTAAGCATTCCAGCCAGCCAAAGAAACAGGGGTAGTAGGAGCCACACAGTCTAGCCAGATCCCACCATGGGCAGCGCAAAGGCAGTAGGAGCCATGCAGGGCTGACGCAGTCCCAGTCAGGGCAGCGCAGGGGAAATGTAAGCCCTTCAGGTGTGACGCAGGCCCTTACTGAGTAGCATAGAGGCTGACGTAGGCCAGTTAGGCTGACGTAGAGGGATTCAAAGCAGCGTATTACTATCGTTTTTATTTCTCTATTGGGTGAACCATTTTTGGTGCCCAAGATTGTTGTACTTAGATTTTGCATAATAATGAAAACCCTCCAGAGCTAGCTGCACCCGTTTTCCCACATTTGGTTTTTTCCGGGGATATTTATCTAGAAAATCCATGTGTCACTTTGTCTATGAACATGTTATTCAGTATTTGATCTGTATGTGTAGGTTGCTAGTTGTATTTACTGTTTACTTTGTTAATTTATTGAATATTTCAGAAATTAACTTGTAAATTAATTCAAGTAGGAGAAGTAAATCAAGATACTGCAATAGGGTTTCCTAGATTAAGAAATTTTCAGATTCCGTAGGTCTAGCCCCAAAGGTCAACTAGGGCAACAATTTCCCAGAAATCTAGCTACAGGAAAACTTCTATCTCCTAGAGGTAGCTGCATTGTTGGGTGCCCTCACTCTCCTCAAAACAATGGCCAATTTCAATGGTGGAATCTCCAAATACCTCAAGCCCGAGCTCTAGGATCAAGTTTTTCCTAGGTGTTCCCAAGGATAGAACCTGCTAGGATCAATTTGACCTATCGAAGTAAAAACACTTGTCTGGTCCTTTCCCATCACCTTATCCGGGATAGGAACATCATTGGTTGCTAAATTCCATCCCCGAACATAGGTTGGGTCCACTTGGCCCCGTGTGGTCCCATTTGGTGTCAAAGGCCTTTCATCAAGGACCATTTGGGAATCCAAGTTCCCAAGGGATTTTAGGGATTGAGAACTTTCTTCATAATTATTATTCTTCTCCCTCAACCCTTCAATCCCCCTCCTCTCTCCATAGAAGATAATTCCATTTCTTAAAAGGAAAGCATGTCCCACTTTTTATTTTATCTTAGGGAAAGAGTTTCGAGGGTCACTTCCCACCTATTCATTGACCTATACTCTACAAGTGACTTCCTAAACTACCGGGACTCCACCCATCGGTGAAAGTCCGTGAAGAGCAAGGATCCTTCCTTTAGCCTGCCTTGCACACACAATTCCTATGGAATTATCTCCATATTAATTAGGAAAATCAACCTTCCTTGATTGCGCAATCCGTCATGGCATCTCAATGACGTTATAATTGCACATGGGAAATTTTCTATAAATACAACTGATAGTTATGTTCCTCTAAACTGTGTTACAATAAGGATCAAGGGTATTTTTATTATTTAAAATAAGATAAAACCATAAACAACCAAGACCCTATCCTGAGGAGATGTAACACCAAGAGTTTATGGGCCCCGTTGGGGTTAGTTGGGCAGCCAACTTCCCGAGGTCGTAACTTGGTCATATGATATTCGTTTGACGCACATGATACCTTGTTAGAAAGATCTCTCCAAGGAATACAACTACTAATACAATTTCTATGAAATCGCCAAACCTTTCATGCCCAAAAAACATCATTTGGGGCCTTAAAATGGCTTCAAAAGTTTAGGACCCGAAAAACTGACAAAAATAGTAAATTGTACTATAATTAAGGAAACTGAAAAACTAAAAGAGATAATGGCGAGGGCCCAAGTGGAATAGGCGGGTGGCCACCAATACCCACCTCGATCACCTTAAATCAAATTTCTTGAGATAACTCAATCATCATGACTTAGTTAATTGACACAAGTTGTTATGAGATGAAATTACAATTTATTGTCCAATTTATTTAAGGGAAAAATAAACTAGACACCTCACATTCCTCACTCCTGGTACATAAAAATTCCTCACCAATGTGGGTGAATTTTTTTTTTGTACTTTCTAGTTTCCAATTTGACTATTTCTTGTTGCAAATTTCAACACTCCCTCTCAATAAGAAAGGAATTCAATCTATCCCCATCTGGTACCTTTGGAATGGTCAGTATGCTACACTTCTCTAGTGTTGCACCTACAAATCCTAAAACCGAATAACCTCTGAACAACTAAATCAGTGTAATGCATCTGTCATCGAAGTCTTCTGAATGCTGCTAGCTACTGCACATGTTTAGTACTGGATTATCTGCACTGCTACTGACATCTACATCTGTGCCCTTTGAACTATTGCTAACTCTATTTGTGCTCCAGTATTTGACATCTGTCACTATGATTTTTGTCTTGTTGACATTTGACTACATCAATCTAACTGATCCTTCCTACTACTACTGTAGTGTGGGCTCCTCGTAGCCAGGTTCGATCCATGAGACACACCATCTCAATGGACCTTGCCCAAATTTCTTATCTTGGGATTATGTCTACACATAACCCCACCTTACACCTCAAGGTATGGCTGCTCCCTCTTCCCATCTGGCTCGAAATTTCCCCCTCATGGAGGTCTCTGCTTGAGTGGACGCTTCCACTTGGTCTCCTCTCTGCTTCTCCAATTGTGGCAGCTACTCCACAACCTTCTGAGACTGCTTCTCATGAGGATGCATGTTGAGAGGTAATTTATGCTCCCTCTTAACCACCAAGACTCTAACTTCTGCCTTTCTCTTCAAAGCTTTGCATGCATCCGGTACCTCAAGTGCATATAGGTTCTTGACTCGCGCATATTTTAATTGTCCCGAAGTTACAAAAAGTTTGTAAAAAAGAGTTGATTTTAAATTGATGATATCTCCCTCATCCGAGCTTCGATTTTACTGCTTTTTTTCTCCATTTGGGTAGATTTTCGCAAGCAATCCAAATATTCTATTTGTTTTTGAAAATTTTACACCAAAATATTCAAATATTCTCTACAAACTCGTCACCCAAAAAATTCCTGCTCTGATACCATGTAGAAAATATAACCAACGAGATTCAATCTGATCTTGTAATCTACTAAAACAAGATACTAAATCCTTCGTACAATTTGCGGAAACAAAACACGATCGCACAATCATATATAAGCAAGAGAAATAAATTATCAATCGCACAACAACATGATGTATTTGGAGAAATCAACTAAAAGAAAGCCCTCTATCTCTATTGTGTATTAAGTCGAGGAATCAAGAAACAATACAATTCTTAATCTCTCATGAGATTCTCCAGCACTTTGTCAATTGCCTCCCGTTGATCTAGGCAAACTCGGTCTATTACTTAGCCAATTCTCATCCTTACTTTAGCCTGCCTTGATCATGCAATTCCTAGGGAATTAACTCTTTATTAATTAGGAAAATCAGTCTTCCTTGATTGCGCAATCCATCATGGCATCCCAATGAGTTTATAATTGCACATGGGAAACTTTCTCTGAATAAAACTAATGGTTATGTTCCCTTTAACCTCTGCCTCAACTGGGTATTCCTCGAAACTGACATGCATGCAACTATTAATAGTGAAATATCAGTTATCTGATTGATCACTCATTGTGAATTAAATCTAATTTAATTCACTGGACCTCTCACTAGCTTATCACTCAGTTAGAACTAGTTAAACGGATTTTAACTCATTTAATTGAGTTAATTACACTTGCACTCCACTAATGCATCAACTTCAAGTAGACCCCAAAAATATTATAATCCCTCTAGATGCCTCATATTAGACCCTCAACTCGAATTTCTTGAGCTAACTCAATCATCATGACTTAATTAACTAACACAAGTTGTTATGAGATGAAATTACAATTTACTGTCCAATTTATTTAAGGGAAAAATAAATTAGACGCCCCACATTCCTCACTCCTGGTGCATCAAAATTCCTCACCAATGTGGGTGCATTTTTTTTTTGTCCTTTATGGTTTCCAATCTCACTGTTTCTTGTTGCAAATTTCAACATTTCAGAATTTGATGTGGCCTTCACACAAAGACACCATTGACATCACATGCCCAGATTCTCATGAGAAACCTCTCTTAAGCTTGATCTTCCAGAAGAGAACCAACAATATGCCATCCTAATTCCTAGCGTAAACTGAACATTAAGGTATGCAACACTCTTTTGAACCCTCACATGATGATCTTGCTCTTGGAGGATGATCATGAGCTCCCTTTAGCAACCCTTACTCGGCCCTTGTACTAGACCTACTTTAGGACTACATCTCTCTTCACCCCCTTGATGTGCCAGATAGTGGGAATACATGTCAAACATGCTAAGATGTGCCAAGTGATAAGGCATGCCAAGATGTGCAAGGGTGTGTCAATGCGTGTTAGGGACTTTCAAGACAACAAAAGGGAAAAAAAAGTTAAACTACAAGGAAATGAACACATAAGAGGGTTAATAAGTCATCAATTTACCTTTTCCAAGAGGGGCATGCTAGGCACACTAACACTAAGCGGCAATAGGTTCCAAGTGCAAAGTCTTAATGCATTCTAAGTGCCAAGTATTCATTTGTTGCTTCTCATCTACTTTCCAACAATTGATCATCACAAATAAATTTAATATTAAACCATGCTAAATCATACCAAGGCATCTGAACGTATTCCATACATGCTAAGACTTTCCAAGTGCCAACACGTGCCAAGCGCCAATATGTGTCAGGGACTAGTGTTATGCATGTTATGAAGTGGAAGGGAATGTTGAAGAGTGCTAAGGTGTGATAGAGAGTGATAATACATGTTGATGAGTGTTAAGGAGTACTAGGAAAAAACATTAAGGGAGCACTAGGTAAAAATTCATGGAATTTAATGAATATGAGGAACGTGTACTGCCAGAGACTAGTGTTAATGCTCAGTGTTAGTTTTCATGCCAAGGAGGGAGTGACAAGGTATGCTAAGCATTGGTAAGGCATGCTAGGGAATATCAAGGCATGTTAAGAATTCCCAAAGTATGTTTGGAGTTCCAGGGTGTGCTAATTATATCATGTGCCAATTAATAGTGCCAAGATATGCCAATACATGCCAGGTGCTAAGGATGTGGCGCAGGGTGTCAGGGTATATCAATATGTGTCAAGGTAACAAAAGGAAGAACCAATAAGAGGGTTAATAAGTCAGGACTTTATCTTTTTGAAAAGGGGCATGATACGCACACTAATAATAGGTCCCAATACATGCCAAGTGGCATTGTGTGCCAAGTGCTAATGTATGTCAATGCATTCAACCAAGGTGTTCTAGGGCATGCTAGGGACTATATGTAGCATGCCAACACATGCTAGGAGAGTTTCATGTTGTGTTAGCACATGCCACCATGTGATTGGGCGTCAATGTCATCAAAAGATGTTATAGGTATGAAGATGTTCCAAGACATGTGGGGTAATAAGAAATGTTAGTGTGTGCCAAAGCATTAATTTAAGGTGTGCCCAGATTTTTGAGGATTGTTAGGTCTTTCTCATTAATAGAATTTTCAGAGCCCGATTATGTATTAAATAATATATTTCCTACACACAATAGTGGAACTTTATCTAAATGGAATTTTCTAGATAATAAACTTAATAGATATGAATCATGTGTTGACTCATATGAAATCTCTATTCGACTAGTCATTACTTGAAGGAAATGATACACGCTTATTACTTCTTAAAAAATTGACTGACCCTAACCACTATGGCCTTGGACATATTATAAAAAATGCTCAAAAATAATGGTATTAAATCATCATGAAAAAAAATATATTAACAAGCACATAGTGTCATCAAAAACTCATTGGAATGATCAATGATGACAAACATTTTTTTATCGTCACCAAAAGTAACAAAAAGAGCATTGGTGAGGGTCATTAAAATTTTGTCACTAGAAGTGTCATCAAAGAGAGAATTAGTGATGGGCCTTTAACTAACCTCACCAAAAGTGAAATTTCTTCAGTGACGGGCCATACAGGACCATCATTGTATACACTTAAAGTGACGGTTTTTAGTGATCAATGATGATGGACATTTTTTGACCATCACCAAAAGTAACAAAAAGAGCATCGGTGTGGGTCATTAAAATTTCATCACTAGAAGTGTCACCAAAGAGAGAATTAGTGATGGGCCTTTAACGATCGTCACCAAAAGTGTCATTGAAAATGTCTTTAGTAACAGACCATAAAGGACCATCACTATATACAGTTACAGTGACGTTTTTTTAATGACCGTCACCATATGTGACATTGGTGATGGACCTTAAAGGTCCGTCATAAGCATGACCCTCACCAATGTGCTTTTTTCTTGTAGTGAAGTACAAATATATGATAGCAATTTTTAAAGAGAATATCTCATAACATAAGAAAATTAGCAGTGAATAGATAGAAATACCATATCCATCTTGATACTTTTCTCGATGCAATTCGATATCCAAATCCAGCACTTCAATGTAAAACAGCTCTAGGATATAGAAATGCAATTCTTAAAGACAATTTTCCATAAAAACCACCAAATGTGATCCTTTATAAAAATATAAGAGTCAATGGAGTACAGAAATGTAACATCCAAGTCAAAATATTACAAATTCAGGACCCCTTTCTAAATGCGTGAAAGGGGTTTAAATATGAACTTTAAAATAAAACAAAAAAACTAAAACTACCGCTACAATCTATCTCATCGGAAATCTCTAAACAAAATTGCTATATTGAAGTGAAACCCGTTCATTGATTATCTCCTGCATTCAATGTGCCTAGATGGCAAACATTGAGCATATCTTTGACTTCGGTTGGATGACTTAGCCTTGAATGTAACTACCGAGTATACGTAGCATCAGAGAATTCAGGAATGATACAATGAATAAAATTTGAAAGGAATTTGATGGCCATTTGTTGACTGTGTGGCTTGGTTAGATAAGTCCACATAATATCCCATGAAATTCCTTGAAGTTTTCTAATATGTTGATTCTTATTGGTTATCTCTTCCTTCCACTTGGAATCAACTTCTTTTACTTTTGGTAATTTTCCTGGAGTACATTTTGAGATCAAATTAGTGGCATACAAGATATCATTAACCAGCTGTGTAATATTATTCATCATACTTATAACTCTTGATATGTCTCTTTCTGATTTCATCAGCTGTTGTTCCCATTCCACAAATAAAATTTCCTTGCGTCTCTCCTCAATTCTAGGAAGATTAGTTTTTCTTCCCTGCTCTGTATCCTGTCATGAAAGGAATTCAGAAATTTTGGTCATCAGCATCATCAATTTCTTTCCTGAGAGTGACTGCTTCATCTATCAAAGATGATGTTATTTCACACAAGGGCTCAACTTGTGCCAACTTTAGACAAAATTCATTTAATTGTTGAGATATCAGTTTGTTCATTTCAAGAGCTTCAGTCTTGAATTTATCTAATTTAGGGTAATCCTTGAACTTATCCAATGCTGATTGGAATATTTTCTCTTGTTCAATTTTTGCATTTTTCTCATTTTGTAGAAGATTTTGTAACTTTTATACCTCTTTACTCAACTATTGCTATTTTTTCAAGGCTTGTTCATCAATCTTCTTCTTTTCAATGTTAAGCTACTCTTCCAGCTGTTTCGATCTAAGCCCCTCATCTTGCAATTGTTTTTCCAACTGAATAAGATTTTGCTGATTCTTTGTGGCTTGTTCCTCCAATATAGCTATCTGTAAGTCTTTTTGTTTCATCAACTGGGAGACTTCATAAGCTTTTTCTATAGTTGCAGCACTATAGGCACCTGCGTATTTAGATAATTTGGTGAGATACTCTGACGGATTCACCTCAGCATTTTTAGAAACAATATTCATAAATTCCATTTGTGATGTTGAAAGTGGATTCTGGTCAGTTCTTCTCCTCTTTCTCTGCTTTCTAACAACATCCCTATGCTTAGGACTATAAAATATGTCTAGGGGAGGAATTTATTCTACTTTCAACATAATTTCACCTGTAGGATGTTCAGGAATAACTTCCATATCTTGATCTTCCAGTGCTTTAAGTTGGGGATTATTTTGTTGTCCTATTTGCTAGGAAAAATGCTCATATTGGCTCAGCAAATGGGATGAAACTATAAGTTCAGCAGATCCCACTTCTTTCTCAATGGTTTTTTCCCTTCCAATTTGAGAATCTGGATTATTGCTCATATCTTCTTGTACAATAAACTTACTTCATTTGTCTCCTTTCTCAGTATGCACATTGGTCTCAGTACCTGTGCTTTCCTTTTCTGTCTGAGCTGTAGATTGTTGATCAACATGTTCATTGAGTTTACCATTAGTACTCTCTTTTTGCACATTGGGTTTTCCACTAGTGTTTTACTTTTGTACAACAGGATTAGTTCCCGTGACTTTCTTCTGTTTATTTTCATTGACTTTGCTGGTAGATGTCTCTTTAGCTGCTTTGCCAGATACATCCTCATTTTCCTTTTGCTGTGTTTTAGACTCTTTCACAGAAATTATTAATTGATATAGGGGAGATTTGAGAAGTCTCTGGCTTCTAAATAACATGAATTTATTCATCTCTTCAGTTTGAAATTTAGACTTGGCTAAGTTATAGACTTGAGACAAATTATCAGTAGAAATAAAAAAATCATCGAACTTATCTGGTTCATGCTCAAATCGAGCAATTGAAACTGAAGTTGTGAAATCAAACGCCACCTTCTTTGGGTCATATTGCCTTCCTGGGACTGTAGAGACTTTAAGGTCTCTTATCTTGATGACCTCCTTCTTAGCATGTGTGAAGTTATTGAGAGGATAATCCCCACAATTAAATGGAAAATTAGGCCACATCAACTTTTTATTATTCTTCAAAGACCTAGACATGCCTTCTACTGTTAACTGATAGGAAATCTCTTATGCTAATAGTTTATCCAGAACATACAGGGGGAGAATATGGGGCTCTAAAATACTCCCGAAGACTCTGATATAAGAAAATATTTCTTCTTCGAACCAATCACCAGTCAAGGATATATCAATTTTAGCTTTTTCAGAAAGCCTGGGAGGGAATCGGTTAAAGATGGTTTGAGAAACAGGGATGAGGAAACCATGAAAAATTCTATAAAAATGCTTTTTAAAATGAACTTTCCACAATAATTTATGATATATATGAATAGGATCAGGATCTTTGGGGGTCCATTTCCATCCTAACATGGGAAATTTAGAGTTGAAACATAGGGCATCTAGAATATAGGCACAAAAGTAAAATGGGGTTGTGTTTCCTGTGTCCTTGTCCTTTCTATACTCAAGAATTCTATTGGCTATCTTATCCGAAAGGATGATAGCCCAGTCCATGATTTCTAAATTTACAGCAGAATGGATTAAAGGTACCATTTGTATAGAAAACCTAGCTGAATTATCATTTCCAAATAGCCTGCACATCATTGCGGCGGCGTAATAGTATGGAGGTGAAAGGGAATACACAAAGTACATACCTGATGCCTCGTTTTTGTGCTTTTCTGGAGCTCTTCTCCATTCTTTGATTGGCTCAGACTAATTTTCATTATTTGCAGCAAATTCCTTGATGAAGGCTTTCTTGTAGATTTTTTGCGAGTCCGGAAGGTGGTACATTGCTTTAATGTCCTCTGCCTTAAATGACCCAAATGTTGTCCCAGTAGCTGAAACAAACGTTTTGTTCTGGATGGTAACATTATCTATCACCCACCGGATCACATCACAGTAAGGTAAAATGTTCACCCGAGCTGCAATTCGGTGCAGGAATGAATTCACAAGTACTTGAAGAGAAGTTTATGAATCAGACTCTGAGTCATTTTCGTCAGGAACTATTGCCTTCGCCATAGTGACCTTAGGATTTTCCCTTTCAATGAGGTTATATACCTCTTCCCAAGAGAGTTTCCCAAGACCTTGGCACGATATGTCTATAACCAGCTTAATTCTGGCTGGTTTCTCTTTAGGTACCATGGTGAAAATAGGGGTCTTTGCAGTGAGAGTGCCCTTTTCTTTCCTAGATATCTTAGACATTTCGTTATCTGGTAATGTTTCTCTTTCTCAGTGAATGAAAGGATTGGATGTTCTGTTGTTCTGCAATGGAGAAAAAAATTTCAGACGTGGTAAAATGAGAATAAGGAGAACAACTATATGAAAGATCTATTCATTGATTTTCATTTATAACTCCGTATTTTAAACTTAAATGCTCTCTTTAGAAGTCACACGCAACGTATTTGAAACATAATCAATAACCATCATTTTTTTGATTTTCTATTAATAATAAACCTACAATCAGAGATTGGCGGTTTTGAAATGAGAACATAAAAGGTTCCCTTTGAATCATGTGATTACGATTAATAAATAGCATATGCGAATGTAAAATATAAAGATTAATTGTTAATCGCATCGGGGATTTTCAAGAGGGGCAATAAATAATATTTCATAATCTTCACTGATTTCCGATTGCGATGATGGTGTATCGCATCGGCTCTTTTTAAAAAAGAAATTAGTTGCAAATGATAATAGCCGATTTGCGATTTCGATTACGGTGTAGTCCATCGCATCGGAGATTTTAGTATCATGAGTGAATATATTGTTTTTTCCTCCGAAATGCAAATGCGATCAATCGCATCGCATCAAAGTTTTGCAAATGACTGATTGAAGAGTTTTCATTTTCATTTTGTGATTTGCGATATGCGATTGAGCCCGTTGCATCGGAGATGATAAAACAAGCGCATATTACATTACTCTTCTGAAATGCGATTGTGATCAATCACATCGGAGTTTTTCCAAAACAAATATACAACTTAAGGATATCTATGATTTGCGATTGAAATTACTATATCACATCGGACTTTGTTCGAATTGAATATTTTTATGTATTATGTTAATGTGATAAAGTATTTATATCTCATCAGATCAGAATTTTTTTAATGTTGCATTTGTTTTATACACTTGTTATTAAAGATATGCAATATTGCTCCTTTAACAATGAACCTTTATTGTTTTATTAAAAAATGATCGGATTTCCTCTAAGTTTTTATTCCTATCTAAAGAAATGGGTATCTATTTCTAAATAAAATTTATTCTAAAATTTAGAAATGGGGAGGGTTGTTGTACTGTACAACAGGGCCAAAAGAAACCCCTGTTTCTTCCCTATCCCTTTTCTACAGACCCTAGGCATATTTTAACAGAATTTCCAAGGCCTGAGATTGTTTTTTATAACAGACAATATTATTTGTTCAATTGAAACATTTTAAAACTTTGTAGATTATAAAATCCCCTATTGCCTCTTAAACCCTTCTGCACACTGTAAAAATGTTTCACAACATTTTAAAGAGGCCAGAGTCTATTTTTTCCATAAGAAATTAATCAATTGATTAAAATTAACAAAAAATTGGCTTCGCAAAGTATCATAATGGTCAATCCTCTGCAACCTCCTATTGTAGATGTACAGAATACCCCCTTAGCATATAGAGACTTTAAAATTAGTGACCTTGTCACTGAATTTAACCTTCTTGAGCTCCACTACTGGAGCCACGACAAATCCATTTTCCAAGTTGACGAGGTTTTCATTTGGGAGTCCAGTTTGCCTAAGTATATTGTCCTACAGAATTTCCAGTGTCCTCAGGTCATTAGACTTTGTCAATATTTCTATTTCCCTCATCAAAGAGCCCTAATAACCTTGGTAAAGAAATTATGTTCACTATCACAACTGAATCAATAAATCATATGCTATAGATCCAACCTAGGCCAAATGAAACTCCTCTGTCTATTGAGGCCCTTACACAATTATACCATAATATGGACTTCCCGAAGAGGTTCCATATATTTCAGACCTTCATCCCGTCATCAACAACAACTCCCAAAACAAATCCTTCTTATCCAACAACCATTTTCTCTAGGAGAACCAGACACATCATTTCAATGATGTATTTTAACTTAGTTTATTTCACTGATGAGCATGTTGATGCTTCAGTTTTGGGTTTCCTGTCTATTTTTACCCTTGTTCAGCGTCCTCCTACCATATTCAATTTTTATGAGTACCTTGCTGAAAGAATGCATCAACGACTTGTTAAAATGCATGAAGAAGGTGTTTTCAAGTATTCATCAGTCTTGTTCCACATGTTTCTATATTTCCAGTCTGAAAATTTTGCCATCAACCTTTAGAAACTTGATGTTGAAGGTAATCCATAGTCAGTAATATTTTGGACTTCCTTAATCAGGAAGCATTCAACAAAATTCACATACACCAATTTCATTGACTCTTTCATCCATCCAATGGTCAACATGCTGAATAGCAGCATTCAACTGAAAGTTACCGAGGAAATTAAAAAGGCCCTGTAGTTATATGAACATAGTAGGATAGGATATTGGTACTTGTATCAAAAAAATACAGAGATTAGGATATATGGATATAATCTTATTCCATATAAGATGCCCAAATACTTCCCAATGAGGTTATTTTCCCTTGAATATATCAGGCAGATACTTAATTATGATGCAATAAATTTCTTGGAAGCCAAAAAGAGGACACAGTTTAAAATAAAAATTCAGATTGGTCCTTTTATTTGTAACAGTAAAGATGCTGGTCCATAAGCAGAAAATTATTTGTAGGAGCTTAAGTTCAGTCAGATTTTTCAATGGTACTATCATCCTTTAGGAGTAATAAGAAAATTGAGAGTCAAATGTAAATTAACTCCTTATTCACATGAGGCCAAGCTAGACATACAAAAGTACTTCAATCAGTCTGAATGGTTGGAGAACACTTTGAAAGAGGTAGATAAGCAAGGTGATACTAGTCAAATCTTGCAAAATCCAGCCCCATAGGATAGGAACTCTAAAACAGTTGGAGAAGAAGGATCATACATTGCAGAAAATACCACACAAACAAAATTCAAAATGATATACAGAAAGAAGCGAAAATCAAATCTTGTAAATGAGGAAATGGAAAATATTGAAGTAATTGATACATGTACAGTGCTGAAGGATAATGCACCTCCTACCATTTCTGAAGAAACTCACCAACCCTCAACATATAGCATTCAATTAATTCAAAAGAAACATAGCATTGAGGTATTTTCTTCAAAGAAACGAGTTGACAGAGAGATTAATATTAAAGAAAGATACAAGGACATAAAGGCCAGGAATGAGGAAATCAATACTAAGATATACTCCCAATATCTAAAACAGTCTCTTGGAAGGCTGAACAGACTACTTTCTTCCTTTGATTATAAGATTAAAAATATGCATATGACATTTCTTTAGCCCATAGTTCAAACTCCTAAGTCATCTTTCCATTACAAAAAGACAAACTTTTAGGTCATCGCCAAGGATGTTCATCCTTTGGACCAAATTGATTTTCAAAAGCAGGCAGGGGAAAAGATATATTCGTCAATGACCACCAAGGCCATGAGTGTACAGAAGCTACAAAACACTCTTGAAAATATCAGAGGTTGACTAAAGTTAGAAAAGGCATCATTCCAAGCTAATGATAAAAGAATGAAATCTCTGGAGGATTTGGTACTTGAAGTTGGATACGATCCAACTAATGTAAAAGTTGCAAATTAACTCATAAAGAAAAAAATGCTGCATAAAGAAAGAAACTCAAAATTCCTCCTACAGAACATCCTGAAGCTAAAGAAATTCTAGAAATTCAAAGTCAGAAAGATGAGATGATGAGTCTAATTCTTAGTTAACTGCCTAGTTGAAATAAATGGAAAATGAAATGGACAAGATAGTGCAGGAGAAAAAGTCTAGCTCAGAAGAAGTCGTTGTCACTGTCATCCCTATAGTCACTATAGAATTTCCTGCCACTTTGGTAAATTCATTGGCCCCATCAGTTCCACTAGCTACAACGCTTCCTGTTACCTCAGCAACTACTTCAGCAACAGGGTCATCTACATCAACAATACAACCAACTAATGAAGCAAGTAAATTACTCAAAGAAATGTAGGAAATTTCCACTCAGACAAATGAAATAAATAAACTTAAAGAACAGCTTAAAATTCTAGAGGATCAAAAGAAAATTGCTTAAATCATGCATGCAAATGGGGTGCAAAAGACAAATAGATTGACAGAGAAATTGCAGAAGTTAGAAAAATATTTAACACTAAAAGAACCAATGGCACAAGTCAAGAAAAAACTATGGGCCAATATCATTGAATTTGTCAATGATATTTGGCCATCAGTCCAGGTTATTTATGAACAAAAATATCTCATCAAAGCAGTAGGTGAAGCCATCCAGAAAATCAAAGAAGAACTTGGTAAGAAGCCAAAAGAGGCTAATGAAATCATAAAATTTCTTAATTCCAATAATAACCAAGAGTTAGAGGAAATTGGAATTAGCAACAAGACAGAATCAATCCTAGAAGTTAGGAAGGTGATTTCTAAAAGATATTTAATGAGTCAACTTGAAGAAAAATGCCAGAACATGAAGATAGCCAAAACCAAGTTCATGATGAAGATTGATACCTTGAGGCAGAAAGGCCTGCCAAATCCTCTGGTTATTCATGACAAATTGATGAAACAAGGGGATTATGATAAGAAAATGAGAGAATTAGCCAAGGATCAAGCCAACCTTCCTTCTTCACAAGGAATTCCAACAGGGAAAGTACTCTACAAAATTTTTGAGAATCTATTTTACCTACAACATGAGGTAAAACATTTATTTATCAACAAGCCTACATTCTCAAAATATACAGAGGTAGATGAAGTATATAGAAGGATGATAAAGATTAAATTACTAGAGGCATAATTTTGGGAGAAATTGGCTGATTTACTATGAAAAGAACAACAACAAAATAGGGCATTCAAATGAAAAACATATCATTCAGGAAAAGGTAAACAGAGCAGGAAGTTTTATAGTTACAAAAGAGCAGTAGCAGTGAAAGTTAAAGGAGTAACAAGGAAGTTACAATCAAAGAGTATCAGAGTTAAAGTGTATCAAGTGAAAGTTAGCGGTTAAAGTCAAACATAAATTAGAAATTAGAGTGAAAGCTGCCAATGTAAAGGACACTAAAATTTCTAACAAACATCCAACATTGAGAAAATAACCAGAGGCAAATCATCAAAAGATCAAAGACAACAAAACAGTAAATTCAATAAAAGCAGGGACAACTTGCATTATTTAGGCAGCTGTCTATATCTTCTTGCATGAAGATATATTTTTCCATGCATAATTCCTAAGTTTGTTTTATGATATTTTGTAAGATTTTTTTTGTATAAATACTTCACATTTTGAAGTATTGAGTGTAGATTGTGAATTGCTAAAACACTTCTATAGATTTAATGATATGAACCACAGGGTTCTTTGTACCATTTTTAGGTCAGCAGACTGGATTGAGCAATAAAGAGAAAATATTACAGGATTCATGTGTTGGGCCACTTCAGTGAAGTACTTTCAATTGTTCTTTGTATTTATATGAAGTTTTCACATAATTTCATGTTTTATAAATCTAAATGTATAACAAAAATGATATTTCAGAATATGTTTAAAAGCAATCAATTTTGAACTGTTATGCCATTTTCATGTTTTCTACTCATATCTAGGTTAGGGAATTCTTAATTTCTTCTTAGTTTTTATTAACCTTTTCCTTTTCACTCATTATCTGGTTATGAGAACCCTTAATTTCTCTCTCATCCTGCTTGAAACCATTTTCACCATCAGCCTAAGGATCTCAGGTAACTCAGCTATCTTGCCCTGTGAACACTTCCCTTTAGAACCTTGATTCTAATCTAACTGCTTGATACATTGACTCCATTAGCCTAATGGAATTTAGACCTACATCTATCCATCTGAACCAGTGATTCCACCACCAAACCAAACCAAAAATTAATCCCAAGTAATCCTACATAAATAGCCTAAAGTCAACTAAAATCAACAATGATAAATTATATAGAGAGAGCCCTCTTTGGGAATTAGGAAGGCTAGATCCTAAAGCTTAAAAGTAGGTTTGTGGTTACCTCTAATATTATTTAAACCAATATATAAATGACCCTTGAGAATTATTGGAGGGATAACAGAGTGAAAGAAAAGTTGTTTTGGTTTGAATCCCAACATAACGCATTTGGCGAGTTGAAGCACCGCCTCTGTTCTACACCAATGCTCACATTACTAGATGTGCATCAACCATTTGAGATCGAGACATATGCCTCCGACTATGCAATTGGTGTGGTTATTACTTAGCATGGGCATCCAATGCCATATCATAGTGAAACACTTTTAAACACAGTCTTAAAGTATCCCTCCTATAAAAAAGAGATGTATTCCATTGCACAAGCCTGCCAAATATTGGATCATTACATTCTAGGGAAGGAAATGGTCATCCACACAAACCACCAACCCCTATAGTTCATACAAACACAAAGGAAGATGCATAACGATTTCCATAAAAAGTGGTCCACATACCTACAAAATTTAAATTTTAACATTAAGTAGAAGAAGGGAAGCACCAACAATTTTGTAGACTGCCTTATCCAACCATCAGTCATGGAACTGACCACTGTGCTCAACTCTTGTGGACACGAGACTTCAAGGTGGCCTACTCTTTACAAGAGCGATCTAGAATTCGGAAAAACATACCCAATGCTCCTAGAAGAAAAGAAATTTTCAAATTATCACCTCTAAAATGAAATTTTATGCCATATAGGACACCTTCGTGTTCCTTCAACCGAGAATTCCAAGTTGATTTGTGAGGTGCACTATAGTTGAGTCGCTCGAAATATCAGCATATATAAAACAATGGTAGTACTACAAAAATATTTTTATTGGTCGAACCTTTGACAAGATTTGGTATGTACATGAGATACTACATTATCTGTGCCATTACTAAACCAACCATCAAGAATAAAGGCCTATATACTCTTATTCATAGTACTATTCGACTTAAGGACTCCATCTCCAGGGACTACATGTTGGGCATTCCTTATACTAAGCATTGCAACGACTATGTTTTCATGGTTGTCGAGATATTCTCTAATATGGCCATTCTTGCAGGCCTACAACAAGAGTATCATAGTAGAAGATAATTTTAAGCTCTTCTTTGAATGAGTGTGGGTACACTTTGGGATCCCATAGTATAGTATCTCCAATCGATACAATATGTTCATAAGTAAATTTTTGCTAGTCGATGCTGGATAAAAATCTCACTATGTCCACGACTTTCCACCCCCAAACTGATGGCCAAACATAGGTCATCAACATGATGCTTGTACACATTATGCACATGTAAAACGCAAGGAATCCACGCACATGGGATGAAATCCTCCCATAAGTCCAAAAAAACTATGACACAACTCTCCATAGGTCAACTAGCCACATTCCCTTTCAGGTGGGGCTAGGATTCCAGCCACTATGTCCCATTGATGTGGCCATACCATTTGCATCTCCTCAGGCAGATTCAACTCATGTACATTCCGAAGATAACATGGCTAACAAATTCATTGAGCACATTCATAACATCCACCAGTCGGTCCATGACATATTGGATAGAGCCAATGCTAAGTACAAGTAGCGACATGAACAACATCAGATTGCACACAAGTTCTAGGTGGGAGACCATGTCTAACAATGATTGCAGAAGAAGCGCCCTAATAGTCTGCACCGTAAGATTTTCCCAATACGATAAGGGTTGTACACCATCATCATGGCTAAAGGGGGTAATTCCTTCGAGCTCAACATTCCACTGTTCCTTGTCTTGCACCCAATGTTCAATGTGGAACACCTTCGATCATGCTTTCCATCATTATTGGACACATATGACATAAAAAACAACTCACACCAATAGATTTAAACCCAAACTACATGGAACATGCTAGAACGGATCGAATCATGCACACGTAGATCAATAACACTCACCAACAGATGATGCAACTATATCGAGTTTCCAAAGTAGGCCAAATCCTTCAACATGGAAAGTGGTTCACAAGGGGCCAGGTTCAACAAACATTTCCTCACCTCATGGAGGCTCTGCACTCACATTAGGGGAATTTTTAGGTCTAAAATGGGCCTCCTAAGGAAATAATAAAATAATAGCTAAACCAATAAAATAATATTTATGAATTTGCAATTCACGTTTTGCACCAAAATCCATGTAACCATGGTTAAATTCAATTCAAAAGTTGTACCAAAATAAAAATAATAAGAAAATTGTGTTGATGTGACTATAAATAAGAATTAAATTTTCAAGAAAAATTCACTATCATTGCACAATTAATGCATTTGTTCTTTGTAGTTAAATAACTTAAAATAAAATATAAATATAAATTCATAAATTTTTAATTATATAATATACTATTAATTAAAATTTATATTATTTAAATTATATAATAACATGTAATTAATATACTATATAATTTTTATTTTTTTTGTGGTAATTATTCTAGCACATTAGTCTAGGAGAGGAGCGATCATGTTGACAGATAGGGTTCGGCTCACTTCTTCCTCTGTGGCAGCCGAACCTTCCTTTGCTAAAGTAGCTTTGCCTTGTGGCTCTGAAGCGACAACTACTCCTTAATGATGGCCAAGAGAAGGTCCATCCCTCTGGAGGCCCTTCTAGTTCACCTGCTGCTCTGAATGCAGCCACTCATGGCTTTTTTCACGCTCTTATTTCTCTGGATAGTCGCGATGCTTCGTCCCCATTCGAGAATCATCCTGAAAGCAGCAGTGTGGGGTTTTGAAAGTAGTTGGAAGATATTTGCTGGAATTTTGCTGCGTCTCTGAATGCTGCAATGAGTCTATTCTTAAGCGCTAATCACAAACTGAAGGAGGAACCTCTTCACCAACAGTCCCCAGATAGACATGCATTCAGAAACATAAATGGATCCGACACTGAAAAGCTCCAGAAATATCCATGGTGCCTACCCATCAGGAACACAAATTGGGCCACGAGCATTTAAGAACAGGAAAAACTCATCACTCTGGACTCATATTTAAATACGGGAAGTCGGGGTTTCTTAGAACAACCCTCCCGTGCATTTAAAATCTAGATCTCTTTCCTATCGAGGAGATCCATGCTGCTTTGGGTTCGCCTAACTGACAGAGTTCAGAATATTTTACACACCCTTGAACACAAGCTAGGAATCCCCATAGCTCTTCAAAAACTTTTCTATGCATGTAAACAATTCGATGCCTCTTTTCCCCTCTGTTTATACAACATTAAAAGAGATTCTACTTTATTTTTATCCCTTTGTATGAGAGGAGGAGCCACAGGAAATTCCTCCTTTGCTCCAACTTTCTCATACAAGGATGCTATCCATGCACACCCCAAGAAATTTGCCCAAACCCCTCATGCCCGCAAGCCTTTTCTGGCTAATAAACTAGAGGATGTTCCCTCCATAGATATTTCCCATCCAAATCCGGCAGAACAACAACAAAAATTTGCAGAAAACACTATCATCTGCAGATTCAATGAACTCTGGCCTCACACCAAGGATCTCTATGAGTGGATCTACACCAACTGGACCCACAAATGCAAGGTTATCTTCTTCTCAAAGGGTTTCTTCATAGTACTATTCAATCAAAAAAATAATTATCAACATGCCCTTACAGAAGGCCCCTGGTTTTTGGGAGCAGCGAGATTATTCATCACCCCCTGGTTCCCTGATTTCGACCTAGCTACAACAGTCATCACCAGGACTGTTGTCTGTTTCAGGCTTCCCGATTTACCAGCCCATCTATTGCACCTTTTAGTATATCGAGGAATACGAAATGCCCTCGGCCGCTTCTTGAAGGCAGATTACTCACGGGAATGCCAAGGACTATACACATATGCCATAGTATGCATGGAGGTGGACATCAGCAAAGGCTTGCCCGAAAAAATTAATCTCAAAATAGACGACTTTATTTGAACATAGCTCCTACATTATGAGAATACTACCTTCCGCTGCTGCCATTGCCACCAAACTAGGCACCTTCAAAACTCCTGTGCCAGCTTCCTTGCAAAAAAAAAGGAAAACATCTCAAAAAATTCATGGAAAATCCAACAGACGAATGACTTGTTCATTGCTGCACCTGAGGATCCTCTAGACATGATGACCTCTCAGAAATGTACTCATGAGTCTTCCTCTTCCAACACTGATAAAGAGGCTCCTCCCTTAGTCAATACCAGTCTACAACTGGTTTTGACCCATCCACGCCAAGCAGGATGGGTTAAAGTCAACAACAAGAAAGGAAAAACACTTCGCTTGCAAGATTTTACCCAGTCTGGGTAGAATCCAGCTTTTTCTTCAAGCTCTCTCTTCATGCTTCTCGGCTTCTTGCCTGTTTCTCCTACTCTCTTCGAGACCGAGGTTGATATTTTATCATTTCTGAATGGCCCAATTCTTGCTTCTCTTGTTTGTAATCACACCATGTACCATATTTTTACTCAATAGAATTAGACTTATTCAGAAAAAAAAGGAAGAAGAAATATACTATATAAAAATAATAGAATATAATGTATTGTTTTATGTATGAATTTTATATTACATATTGAATTGATTTGATTTATAAATAAATATTTGAAAAGTGTGTAAATACATGAAGATTGTGTAGGGATATGCATTGTTTATTTCAAAAAATATGAAATGACAATAATAATATTTTATTCAAAAAGTGTGAAATGACATTTATTATGAGTACTTTACTTTATGACTTTAAAAGTACTTAGAGCACTACCATGGTTAACCATGATTGTTTATCCACCATTGAGAATGTGACAAGTAGGTACATTTAACTCAACCAGTGCCACCTCAACAATTAGGGATGATGCCATCCCCTGAAATGTGATTGGTTCTCATAAAGTGAATTTTGATTGTACATTTTCCTTATGAGGCCCATTTTAGACCTCAAAATTTCCCTAATGATGGGGACCGTTTCTTTATAAGGATGGATGACTGATTTAGGTGTATATTGATGGCCATCTAGCTATTCCACATATACCTCCAGTTGGTTTCATTAGTTTCCTTATTTATACCAGTGTTTACTAGTTTTAGCAAATTTTAGGGTCATATACTTAAAGAGTAGTTTTGATCCCCAAAACGATGTTTCTTTAGGATCCACAGTAGGGGTGTATTCATACATAGGGGGCATATGGAAAATAATTTAGTACTGTGAAATATATTTCCAACGAGGTATCACACGTGCCAAACATAGATAATATGACCAAGTTACGATCCTCAGAAGTTTGTTGCCCAACTAAAGGCAATGGGGCCCACAAACTCTTGTCATCCCATCTCTTCAAGTTATTTTTTTGTGTAGTCTAAAAAAGCAGCGTTTTGGCCCAGAATACGGCAAAGATTTTATCAGAATCTTGTTTACAGTTGTTAAAGTTTAGTATTTTTAGTGCCCTAAGGGTTTTTGATAGTGTTTAATCCATTTCAACAATCAAAAATGGATTCCAAACACTCCGACAACATGATTTTTTGAATTTTATTTGAACGGATTCTGGAAAAAAACTATCGTCCAGGCTATTCCACTACCTGGGTAGAAAAATTCTTATTTTTTTTCCTTGTTAGGGTTTTATATTGTTGGTGAATAATAAAAATTCCCTTAAGCCTCATTGTAACACAATTCAGAGACATGTATCTACCACATCACTTCTGAGATAAGCTACAATCACTCGAGCTAGTTTATTTACATTCTGTTTGTAGGCATATTTCAGTTCTTTGATATTAGTTAAGTGAAGTGTTATTTATACTACATGTTTTTATTAATGGTTATATCTCTATTATGTTGCATTCTTGTTAAAGCTCGTATCGTGGTAAAACCCTAATACTTGATTCTAGTATAAACCTTGCATATTACACATATATTTATTAGGTATGTGTCAACACAATGACATCTAAATAACCCTAAAAGTAAAATATTTAGTTATGATATGTCATTTCCAATAAAATTTGTTTATTGATTTTTTGTTTGTAAACCAAACTTTTGGGAAATGATTTGCCATATTCCCTTTGATGCCATAGACTGTCTATGCCACAAGACTTGGTTAAGGAAAAATAAGTTATTTTTTTCAAACCCAGTCATTTTCCTCGTCAATTAAACTAATGCACATTATATCAATTATTTATCATCACACTAAACATGTGTAAAATTTGAAAGGTGTCGTGACTCATATATTCGATATCACTACTCCTTCATACTTTTCATGATATGATGCAGAACTATGACCATGATATTTTTGTTAAGTAAAAATCATCTCTAATGATACACTAGGAAACCACCCCTCCCCTTGGAAAATTTTTCCCAAGTGCATGTTATTTAAAACTCAAAGAATAATATATTTATTATTGCTAGAATATTTTACCTTTTCGTGAATTGAAAATAACATGATGTTTCTTTTACAAATTGATATTTGTGAATTGAAACAATCGAAAAATGGGAATAATCAATAGAGAGAGAGGGTTGGGAATAAGAAGAGATGGGAGGCCTAGAGTGTCAGTGCACTTTGATAGAGATTCAAAAGAGTTAAGAGAGTTATTGTATATTTACATTGCAAATTTAATTGGTAAGCTTATTGTTCAACCTCCACAACCATTTATTCACAATAGACCTAGCACTGGTATTCTAGTCTCCCCTTATGTTTTAGCTGCAATCTCCATCCCCGCTAATGATGGCTACAAAAATTACATACAACCACAATCTTTATGATATATTCAAGGATGATAAATATTTTATTTTCTTCCCCTCCATCCCCCCTGAACTAGATGTATAACAACATTTACGATCTATTGCCTCACACATTGTTCCCCCTCCTCAACCAACAACTCAATCCTCCATACCTACTATCCATCATCATCAACTTGCTGCTAGTCTTGGGAAACAAAGGGCCCAATTCACAAAATCATATTTCTCTAATTGTTCCTCTCATTACGGTACCTCTAATCCCCATCACAATCTATAGGAGAAGCATGCTAAACGTGCACCATCACCAAGGCCTAAGTGATAATTTTTTTATGATTTTAGATCAGGCTTTTGTTTGCGGATAGAAAATGCTTTAGTTTCGCTACTATTTTAGTTTTTTAATTTTTTTTTAATTTTTAGCACTTATTCTCAACATTACTATAGTCTTATTACATGATACTATATGCATGGAAGGTTGAACAAAAATCATATCATGGGATTGCAGTTTTTTGGATTTTATGAAACACGTGCCATATTTTGAGTATACATATGCGTTTTTGGGGATATATATACATGTATTTGTTGATTATTATGGATAATACTTGGTGCTAGAGATACAAGGGAAATCATGGGAGGAACAAGGTTATTCTTAGTGTGTCATTTTCTATTTGATGGTGATGCTTCGACACATTCATTTTCTTATTGCTACATGGATATTCATGGATACAAATGGATGAGGTTATTTTCTCTTCATATTTGAGGGATGTGATATTTTATAAATCATGGTTTGTAACATGAATACTTATTTTGTCCTATTATGCTTGGGGGCTTATATATGCATAGATAATGATTATATGAAATAATTTATTTTTAGCAAAGGAATTATATCAAGAAGTGAAATATCTGGTGGTTTATCTAATGGATTAGGAGGGTCAAACCTACTAGGAAAATAAAACATAATCTTTTAAAAAGTTGATTTAGTTTAAATTTTCCTTTAGAGACCCCATTCTTGTATTCAAATCAATGCTTGATTATAAATTAAGCCATAATTAAATTTCGAATTGGTTCAACTTCACAGATACTAAATAAGCATAAAAAGAGGAGGGGACCTATGAACAATGGCAGAGAACAATGCGAGGAGAGGTTGCATTAAGTAATTTCTAGTTTTCATTCCTTCCTTTGGATTTCATTTTTCTGTGATTTACAAGTAGTTGAAACAAAGCCGACACTAGATTATTTTTTAAGTAAACATAGAATTTTAAAAGCAACTCCACTCAACCTTTAAGCACATTTTTTTAGGTAACTTGAATTTTGTGTTATTTATTTGATTATAGAAGGATTGGCCCTGATTTAACAAGTGCTAAAATACAGTGATATTGCAGTGAAAACAAGTTGTCTACAATTGTATACCATCTAAATGTGTTTGAAAGTTGTATCATATTTATATGATTTCTAGAGTGTATGTATATGACCTCTTTGCATTGCAAATACTTAAAATATAATCTATTGCAAATACTTAGAATCTAATATACCAAAATATTCTACTTAGGAATCTACCATTGTGTTTTCCTACACTCTTGAACATTTATTTTAGAAATGAACATTTTTTCTCTATCTCTTATTGTGTATATCTATGGCACAATTCTATATTTTTATCTCTACTTTGTTCTCTTAAAATTATAAAATATAACATATTTTAGGCTTTGCAATTTTTGGCTATGTAAAAGTCCAAAATACTAACTAATTTGCTACTATTTCATAGCTAGATTTTAATTTTGTTCACTAATTTTTTTATGTATAGCTTTTTTAGTTTTTTATTTCAATTTTTTTAATGAAATTTCAGCAATATTTTGTAAATATTAAATCCATTTTTTTTTAAATTCCCTATAAATAAATTCCTTTTATCATATAAAAAATTGTAAATTCTATTTTCTGGGCATAAAATATCAGGAAAACTTGTCCATTATCTCACCCTCCATGTGAGATTCCAAAAATTAATTGAAAAAAATATAAAAATTTCTCTTCGATGTGATAAAAATAATTTTTTACCCTTAAAAATTGGATATCATTAAAATAATATTTATATTTTATATTTATTTAAAAATGTAATAAAAAAATTTGTCGAAATAAAAGATTTAATATAAAAAAATTTAAAATAGAAAGACTAAATTTACTTTTCTTTACTAAGATATTTTGAATGACATCTAAGATATATAAGTATGAAAGAAACAATATAATAAATGATAGGTATAGGAGGTTTGACAAAAAATTTGAAAAGTATACAAAATATGTTAGTATTAGAGGTTAGGAATAAAATAAATAAATATATTTTATAATGATGTTGGTGATTAACGTCTAATAATACAAATGTGGCTTATCAGACTCTAAGAAAAGAAATATAAAAATAATCTAAGTGAGATTCTTCAAAATTTTCTTTCTATAATCAAAGAAAAGGTAATAAAGCACTCTAAGGTTGTTATAGATGGACTGGTTCAATATCTCAAGAAAATTGGAATCATGGAATATGTTAGGGAATACAGAGCGGCTATGAGTAAGAGACTGGCAGTATAAAAGGAAGTGTTTTCCATCTTCCACCTACTTAGTATCACAAATATCACATATTCTATCGTTCCATGGAGTCTTTGGAATAGGCCATCGCCTAGTCTCATTACAAAGCTCATGAGAGTTAGTTATTATCCTAGCAATGTTTATTTTTTTCTTAGTGTTGGTCAACACACAGAGATAATTATGGGTATCAAGCGTGGGGCTGATCACTTGCTTATAGTATCTTAGCTTCCTTTTACCCTCCAACTCCTTATCCTCTCACAACTTGTCCTTGAAATTAGAGGCAATAGTATTTTTGATATTATCGTTACTGCCCATATTAATCTCCTCCTTAATTCTCCAATGGTTGAGCCAACACTGGGCATCCTTATTCCACCTGCGCTTGAGGCGAATGAGGGGGTTTTGACAAAAGTTAGAAGAAAATTTTTGGAACCTTTTGGATTCTAGGTTGTAAAGCTTCCTCTTATACATCAAATATCTAAACAGTCATACTTTCAGTGGGGGACATACCAACTTCGATCAAGAGGATAAGATAGGGAATATTTCCCTTGATCTTTAAGTTGTAGGTTATGAAATTTTTTTGAATCATCAAAATATTCCTTCATGACTCTCTGGATATTGCAACCCCAAACTTCAAATCTGTACAACACAACAGGGGTGACGAGAGTTTCAAAGAGAAACCTCTTTTTACTCCAAATGTAAATATCGACTAACTTACAATTATTTTCAATCTCATAATAAAATTTCCAGCCTTGGATAATTTTTTTCGCGATGCTATAATTCTAGTTGAGCTAATGACTAAAGTCAATACCTAAATATTTATAATAAGTAACATGCTCTAAGAACTTATTATTATAAACAAACTACCCTAGGTGATATTTTTTATTTAATGATAATGACTTTAGTATTGTCCGTATTAGCTGTCATGCCCATCTTGGAGCAGTAGACATCAAGAGTCTTAAGTTGCTTGTATATGTTATCATGGGTTTTTGCAAGAAGAACGATATCATTGGCATAACTGAGAAGAGTAATTATTACACTAGCAAGCTTGATGCCCTTACATCCTGTAGTTTCCAGACATTCCTCTAGCTTCTCTATGTATATGCCAAAAATGGGAGGGGATAGGGGATACCCTTGCTTAACTCCAATATTGCATTTAATGTCTGTAGACCACCCTTTGTTGGTCTTAATCTTCGCAGTGACAGTTTGGTAGAGACAGATCAAAGTAATCCTCGGCTTAGGAGGAACCATGATCTCTTCAAGTCTTTCCCAAAGCTTATCACAAGGAACAGTGTCGAAAGATTTTCTAAAATCCACAAAATATGAGAAGATATCGACTTTACTATTCTGACATTCCTCTGCAGTGATTCTAAGAGTGAAAAGATGATCTATAGTTGAGGGATGTCTCCTAAAACTAGGTTGTCCTTGAGCCCTTTTTCCCTAGATTTCAAGCCAAATTCTAAGCTTATTTTCAAAAATAAGCTCATAAAGCTTGGCCATGATGTGGCTAATCATAATGGTCTTGTATTTAGAAGGAACTCTTTTGTCCCCATTTTCAAAGACATACACAATGGAAGGCTTTGCGTCCAAAGTTGAGGGAAGCCATGCTTTACAACAAAATTGAGAAGCTTGTGGAGATGAGGAATGGGGATAGATCTTCCCATTTTATGGATCTCGGCTTGGTATCCTACAATATCTTTATCTTTCCCATTAGTGAGCTTATTAATTTGAGACTCAACGTCTTCAAGAGAGAATACATCCTCCTTAATATGAGCATTTTAGGTGGTTCTCATAGTAACCAGAGCGTCATACAACTTCTTAAGATAATTGTCCCAACTTTCTAAGAAAAGAGAATGATTATCTTTGATTTTACAAACAAACTCCTTCCAAAAAAAAATTTGGACACGACTTTAGAAATAATTTATTAATATAATGTATTAAAAATAATAAAAATTATTAATTTGTATATTTGTAAATAATATAATGTTTTTTTCCTTAAAATTATTTGATCATATTTCCAAAAAAACATTTTCTGAGATTATCATTTCTACGAGTAACCAAAAGACACCATTATTTCCACTAAAATTTTGGCAGTCCCAAAAACAAGGCTACCCTACATAATTGTTGGACTATAATGTTACACATTGGATATTATATTGTTACAATGTTATTTTATTAATAATTGCAGTGATTTTTAAGTATGTTTAAATTCGCATGTGCTCTTTCATATTAAGTTATGAGTTTCGTATGGTTTATAAATTTCATTACATTTTGAATTGTGTATAATTTTTTTTTTTTTTTATTAATAGAATTAAATTTAATATATTTTTCAAAAATTATAATTATAAATAATAAGAAAAATATAATTATAAATAAATATATATATAAAAATTAAAATATAAAAATTACTATTATCTAATTTCAAGATTTTTTTTTTATATAAATATATAAATATAGGCCCATTAGACTAGATAAATATACATAAAAAATAATGGAGAGAAAAGAATGAAAAATTAAAATTTTTTGGTTTTGTAAAAATAGAAAATAAATGTATTTAAATTATTAAAAATAATTGTTTATATAAATAAAATATTATATATATATATATATATATTATTTTATTTATATATATATAATAAAAAATTTTAAAATTAATAATAAAAAATTGATATCTATATTTTTAAAAATTATAAATGTTTTAAAAATATAATAAAATAATATAAAAATAAATTATTAAAAAGTTCAAAATACAATAATAATTATGCCGTAAGGCGATTTTATTTGAAAACAACTCTCCTATTGCCCACATGTCCTTCATCTTCATCGTTCGATTGTTTTGTTAGATGATTAAAATCTCCTGGAACATTGATTTGAATTCGGTACTGTTTGGCAAGGTGGCAATAATTTTTTCCTAGTGCATTTGAATTCGGTACGAGGTGGCAATAAATTTGGTTCCTAAGGCATGGATCTAACCGCTCGACTTAAGCAATCCTTCCTCGCTGGCCCCATTCACATTCGCCACCCACATCAGCAGAGCTCAACTCTGTTAATTCGATCTTTCATTTAATTTTTATGGAATTCTCGCAACCACGGCCGTTAATTCGACTGTGCATCTAAAATTCCCCAATTCCCCTTTTCTTCCGCTTTATTTCGACCTCAGAGATTTATGTGCTTTCAACCTCAAATATATATTGGCGGATTGTGGCTGGGTTTAACAAATAACCAAGATTGTACATTTTGACCACAAAGATTTATGTGCTTTCGACCTCAAATATATATTTGTAGATTATGGTTGGGTTTAGAAAATAGCCAAGGTTGTTTGTGCTACAGGAAGGATGTCAAGGTATGTTTTTGTTTCGTTTGCCTTTATTTTAAAATTAAACTCCTAGCATTTTCATTTTGATTCAATGAGCCAAGAAAAATGTAAATAAAAACTTTGCAATGGTGGTTTGAACTGTCAAGTTTGAAGCCCACGTGGAAGAAAGCATTGTGGAGGTTTGAATTTGGTACAAACAGGAACACATAATTCTTTTGTGTCTCCTCGTGTTCAAACCTGGGTCTTTGTTGTGGTGATGCCGTATCTCGACCACTAGACTGAAGCCCAACAGAACAAATCTTTTTTAGGTTCATTAATAAGGGGAATATTAAGTTTTATGTTTAAAACTTGAATTATAGCTTTTGTTTTGATACTTGCAGGAGATAATGATTTCACAAGTATATTGAATAAATATTCACAAATAATTTTAATAGATGCCAGATTGAGAGTCATTCTTTTCGAGGAGTATAGGCTACAATATGGTCACTTTCTAATTTCCTTATTTCTAATAGAATATTTTTGCAATACATATTTAACTCTACTAAAGGCTTTGGGAGAATGTTATTCAGCTGAGTTAGTAATCTATTCTAAATGGCTCTTAATGAGCATTTTCTTTTTACTGTTGTGGTTTCCATAGTAAATTGTTTCCTCTTGTGGCTTGTTCTATAAAGCTTTAGTGTTGAAAATGTTGCGAGGTTTGCAATGCTTTTGCCTACTGGATGAGATCAATACAAGTCTTCTACTTACAAAGGTGCTTTTGGAGTTGGCCAGGCATGAGATGGGGATTTTTTTGGTTTTATTTAATCTTGTCAAACATGGATCATAGATTAATCCATTTTCTTAACTTTAAAACCAACCCAATCCCCAATTCATAAGGAGGAGGAAACTCATTAGTGTGATTGTTTGATACACTTCTCACCATCCTCCACGGCTCTCATCTTAACATTAATAATAGTAGTAATGAAGATACAAAATCTGTGAATGTCAATGTTAGTGATCCCTCCAACCCCACAATGGTAATCCAAACTCATGTGTTTAATTTTCCCATAGGGAAATCAATAATAGGACAAGGAGGCATACAACTGGTGTTTGAGAATAGAGGAGATGATGATAGACAAACGAAATTGTCGGGGAAATTTGGAGACTATTTTATGGGACCGGGTCTGGAAGTGCTTATCCAAAATTTAGCATAGAATGATCCTAGTAGGTATGCGAGTACTCCTACATCTAAATATGCAATTGAATAATTTCCCACCATTCAAATAACAGAGCATGACATTTCCTCTGAACATTCGTAGTGTGCTATTTGTCTGAATGTGTTTAAGTTAGAAAGCTCCGTTTGAAAACTACCTTGTAAACATATATACCATTCTCATTGCATCTTTCCCTGGTTGGAACTGCATAGTACTTGTCCAATGTGCAAGTATGAGCTGCTTGCAGATGGTAATAATGAAAATATTAATAGTAGTTTCAGACCTAATCAACAAGAGCAGGTTGGTTTAGTAGCACCAGACAACACTGTACATGCTAGTAATCTTACTGAGAATGCAACTACAGCATAGTCCACAGAAGAAGATGCATCTGATGGAGGAAATGTATCCACTATTGTAGATGATATTGAATAGCGCATGTCTCAAACATCATTTGACTAAATTGTGGTTTTCACTAGGATTTACTCACCCATTTGTCCTTTTTCTAAATAAAATTGGAGGATTAACCAATCTGCTCTATTTATTTGTTCTCAAATTGTGATCCTCTTTTTTTAAGAGCATCTTTTCATCCAACAATTGGGGACAGGTATAGCATTTATTGTGTCTTTCGACAACAATAGCAGCAATAGATGACGAGTACGAGTTAATAATGTTAGTATTTGTAATGAAGATCAGCTAATGTAGAAGCAGTTGCTAGACATCTGATATCAAATGATTTGCACATGAATGTACACTAGCGTGAACCATGTTGGTTGTATCATATGTCGCATTTCATTCATCAGATTTGCACCCATGTTGTCTATGCACCTACTCACTAGTGATTCATTTGTAGAAGAGCAACATAAACCATCATAGAAAATCTTTAAGATGTATTTAAAAGATTTTATAATGTATTGTTGAATGGTGGATTATGTTGAGTTGTGTTGCTTTTTGACTAGTGAATCATTTAGAAAAAGAAAATGTAAACCATCAGTGAAAATCTTTTAGTTCTATTAAGCATTTTGTTTATGATTTGTTGTTGAATTATGAATTATGTTGAGTGGTGTTTTTCTCTGTTACAATGACAAACAGTTAATCATAAAGTTGTTTTTATATGTATTCCAAGTCTTTATCAATTATTGAACTTTTACTGGCTCATGTAGTCCTTCAGTTTATACATGAGAAATAAATCTTAAACTTTCTGATCTTATTGAGAATATAGAATTCAAGCTAAAGAAGTTGATAATTTTTAAATGCATAATTTGGTTTTTGTTCCATAACATATACACTTGGAAGCAATATTAGCATCTCAACTAAAGGTCTATGATTTATATGTTTAAATTTCAAATTTGTTAGCAACTTTTAACATATTATAGCTAAATTTCTAGGCTAACTGAACTTATTAGTCAACTTTTCATGCATAATTTCCTCACGCTTCCTTTAATTTTCAAATCCCAAGTTTACTTAGGTAATAAAACTACTTGGCTTGGAATTTTCCTTCTTTGATACATGAAAACATGGGGTTTCTTCAATATTTTTCCTTCCAGTTGAAGTGTTTTTCAATTGTTATAGGTTTTATGAGTTATTGTCATCCAATTATTCTAACATAAGGGTTTTCTTTTGATGATTATATTGATTGCATTAGAGTGATACTCCTCTTTTTATTTCTATATTTTAGTATTTTCTACAGTGTAAATAATATTTAAAAATAATTGTAAAATATTTTACTAATATTTCTGGTATCCTTTTCATTTCTAAACAAGCATACCTTATAATCATTCCAAATCTGCCATTGGATAGGAAAGAGTAAATTTCAAAGTTTATATATAATTTAAGTAAATTTCAATTAGGTTTATATAATGGCTATCCTTTCAGTTAAATTAAATTCCCTCCAATGATAGATTAAATCCATGTCAATTATATCATTAGTAATAGTCTTGAGCTATTGTGTCGTATCTCATCTACAACTCATTGAATTTCGTTCATTGATCTTAAAAAATACTTTGTCACTCTAGAGTTCTTTTATCAACTAGAAAATTTCTATGGAAAATGCTTAGGTGGTTGAATTTTTCACAAATCTTGTAAACTGTAAATAAATTTAAATAATGAGCTTCCCATCATTCTTTTATTTTTATTTTTTATGTCAGTACACAACAAGAAACATTTATGGATGTCATTTGTTCTATTTTTTGAATTGGAACTTTGGACGTAAAATAATGGGTATGCAAAAACAATCACGGTTTATGCGCATAGGTTTCATTTTTCAAGTAATCAGTTGTCTTTGTTGAGATTTTATTTATCCAAGAGCTAAAATCTCCCTTTGGGTGAAATGTCATCATGGAAGATAAGGTTAGGGTCAAATTTGATTGGGTATTTACATATCTTTTCTTTTTTTAGCTACATGTTATCAGTGATGTATTTTTAAAACTGTGGAGTTAAAATTTCATACATGTGAGAGAGACAGTTAGTGAGAGAGTTAAATTTTCATACATGTGAGAGAGACAGTGAGTGAGAGAGAGTGAGAGATAGTGAGTGAGAGAGAGCGAGAGATCTATTTAGATGTGTGTAAGAGAAATATCTCACATATAAATTTATAACTTTGATATTTTAGATATATAAGATAATTCACATATATATTTATTAATTTGATGTTTTATATATATAAGGAAATTCCAAATGCGATAAGAGAATAAAAATATTCAACAACAAGCTGTGATGTAACATTCCCTGTTCTAACCCTATTTTTTGTAATAATAATCGTGATTGTAATACCAGCATGGGGAAACCACGATTGGTTGAACCTTTGATTACCTACCTAATAATCATTATTTAAAACTGATAAATTAACATAATTGAGACACAAACAGAGATAGCAGCCTTATGGATCCTTGGTCAGGGAAGGTTGTTCACTTGTTATGCTTGAAGCCATGACCCATACCAGTAGAATTAAATTCCACAGTTGCTTGTAGCTGATATAAGCCATTGAATAATTAATTAACATGATTGAGGATGATACAACATTATGGATCCTTGGTCAGTGAAGCTTTCTTTTTCACGTATTATGCTTGAAGCCATGACCCATACCAATTGAATTAAATTCCACAGTTGCTTGTAGCTGATATTAGCCATTGTTTGTTCGGTTTAATGTGATGTGATTGGAGCTTAATTGAGTTGGAAAAGCCACTGAAAGTGACAGTTATGAGATTGGACTCAGGTGGTGGAAGGGCAAGCGGTGCCCATTCCCTCCCTTCTCCCTCTTGCAGATTGAGGAGACAACACACTTAGGAGCCAAGTCGGGCTCTCCCATCTACACGAACAAACAAAAGGAAAGATATGTATACATGCACAACCAAGGATCGAGGGAGATTTTTTGGACTTGCTTTGGTTCTCTATCTCATTTTTACTTATTTCTTATATGATATTATTTCCTATGCTATTGGCTTACGATGTTTCCTTTACAACACATGGTGCAATTGCCAGTATAAAATAAATTAAAAATAAGTCATCAAAATTGTTGAATATAAATTCATAAAATTTAAAAAAGTTCAAAAAATTAAACATAAATCTAAAATTGAGTAAGAATTAATAGTTTTGTAAAAATCCATAAAACTAAGTAACAATTAAAAGTTTTGCAAATAAAGTAAAAGTTTAGAAGATAACAACTTTTTAATGCTATAAAAGAAAATAATTTTATTTTTATATTTCATTAAATTTATAAAATTTCTATACAATCTTGTATGAGAGTAGTGTGTAATTTTGTCGAGATTTAATATATAGTTTATATATATTATTTTTTTATTTTTTAAATTAAAAATTTATTTTAATCAAAATAAAAAATAGATGTGTACGTATTTAATTAGTTTTACTTAATCATATAAAAAATATTACAAAACATAGTTCACTATAACTGTGTAACATCTCCCTTGATTAATATAAAAAAAACGTACAAAGACAAGATGAAAATCCATTCTTTAACGACCCGTCTCTGTACTCGGATCTCAAGGTAGATATAATTAATATTACCCAAGTGGTTATAACTTCATCACCTTAACCAATGATGATTGAATTATGATAGATGTTTCACCCTGATGCCACTTTGATATTTGTGTTTAAGAGAAGAGAGAAGATGGAAATCCGTTCTTTTACTACCTGCCACTGTACTCGGATCTCAACGTAGATATAATTAATATTACCCTGGTTGTTATAACTTGATGACCTTCACCAACAACGGTTGAATTATGATAGATGTTTCACCTTGATGTCACTTTAATATTTGTGTTTATCTCTTAGGTTTGAGAACATTCTTGAGTGTACATGCCTCAATTTTTTAGGAAACAATTGGCATGTTTCTAGTGACAGGTGCTTCACGTATGACCGTCGATCCTTGAAGCTCATATGAGATGGTGAAATTCCTATTAGAACGGTTAAAGGAAAACTATCGGCGTTACATTCACTGAGCCTATCTCATTTGACACTTTCCTTTCTACTGCTGAGCACCACCTTGGTGAGTAAATCCTAAGAATTTCTATGGTTTTCGGCTGCACGAGATGTTAGAGCTTCACGGTTGTCAATGGTAAATCCTTCGAAATTGAGTTCCATGTTTTTTTTTTTATCTTTCACCGGGTACGAGATACAGGTAGTCCAAAGTTCTTCATTCTGTTTAATTGATATCATACTTGACGAATTCCTGCAGAATTCTAGCCATGTTAAATGCAATAGTTGTGCATAGGAGGAAATTAAGTCTGCCAATCAGCAGGTATTACTATGTTTTCAAATATAGTCTTCGCTACATCTTATATGTTAGGGTCTTGTAACATTTCCATCATGGAGTTGCAAAGCCTTACCAAATTTGTTGCAGTTTCTAAACAATTTTTAGCACACAGAGGAATAAAAATAATTTCTCAACTTCAACATAGAGATAAAAATGAAATTACGGATAGAGAGATGGCATAAAAACTGCTATTTCATTAAAAAAAAACAAAAACTCTATTACAAAACAGACTGTCTTCAGAACGAAGTTTTGGATTACAAAGGAAATCTTCTCGACACAACGCTCCAACAAAAAACTACTTTCTCTCTCTCTCTCTGTTTTTTTTAGCTTTCGGGCTCTCTCAAAACAATATACAGCCTTTTTTTAATGCACTTGGCACGTTACATTATAGATATATATATATATATATATATATATAACCAAAGTTAAAAAAAAATGTAGCACGGTAAATAAAAATTAACCCGAAGTTAAAACTTTGAAACATAATGCAGAAAATAAAAATTAAATCAAAAAAATTAAAAGTTGTTCATTATCTGGGGTCAAGATATCATATAGGGACCCTTTTCACTGTCCCCATGAAACTGCTACCATTTTTTCAAGAGAAGGGTGATGTCACCTCCTCTAGTGGGTCATCACACTTCTTTGCAGCTCAAGCTTGTTGCCCCCCCAGAATGGTGCTGCTATGCGATCAATTAGAAACGAATGGTAGCTGGAGAATTCAATGAGGTGGGTGAATGTTTAAGTGTGGAGGTTGTGTGGTTGAACAAATTGAATGCAGGAGGTTGTGTGAGTTCAAAAACTAGAGATTGATGCCACTATCTTTTACCTCTCCCATCATACATTAAGCTCCCCATCCTTCTGCTCTGCGTGGCAGTTGGAATTAAATTCCAACACTCCCCCTTAATTACAACTGTTGTTCTCTTGCATACTAAGTCATTTCCTGAGATAGTTAAAACTCTTCTGCATTAATGGCATTGTGAGGATATGAACCAACTGTTCCTTTGTCATGCAGTGCTGCAAAACAATCTCACCATTATTAACCAGTTCTCTTATAAAATGAAATTTTGCATCTATATGCTTTGTTCTCTCATGGAACACATAATTCTTTGATAAAACTATTGCTGAGCTATTATCAGAATAAATTCTTGTTCCTTTGTCATGTTCATGACATAAATCTCTAAGCATTCTTCTCATCCATACTGCTTGGCATGCTGCTACTATTGCTGCAACATATTCTGCCTCTGCTGTTGATAAAAAAACTATAGGTTTCTTCTTGGAAGCCCATGAAATGGCTCTCAATCCCAAATGAAACACATATCCAGAGGTGCTCTTCCTGTCATCTACACTTCCAGCCCAATCACTATCAGTGTAACCGATCAATTTAAAATTTTCAGATGAGGAGTAGAAAATACCATACCCCTTCGTTCCATTCACATACCTTAGAATCCTCTTGGCTGCCTACCAATGAGTCTCTTTTGGTGTTTCTATGAATCTCGAAATTAAACTTACATCATACATAATATCTAGCCTAGTTGCAGTCAAGTACATAAGGCAACCAACTATGCTTTTATAAAATGTCAGATCGACATTCTTGTTGTGATCTTCTTTGCTTAATTTTAATCCCATGACAGTTGGAGTTACAACTGCCTTTTTGTTTTTCATGTTGAATCTTTTCAACACTTCTTCAAAAAAAAATTCTTGGGAAATAAAAATCCCATTTTCATTTTTCGCTACTTCTATTCCAAGAAAATATCTCAAAAAAACCAGATCAGTCATTTCAAATTCATTCTTTATGACTGCTTTAAAATCAACAATGAGAGAAACTTCATTGCCAGTAATGATTAAATCATCTACATATAAAACAACAATGACAATCTTAGCATCATTTTATTTTATGTAGAGTGCAGGTTCTCCATCACATTTCTCAAATCCATTTTCATTCAAGTAAGCATCTATCCTGCTGTACCATGCTCTCGGTGCTTGTTTCAGCCAATAAAGAGCTTTCTTCAACTTTCATACTTTGTGCTCTTGGCCTTCAATCTCATAGCCTGGAGGTTGTTCAACATTTACCTCTTCTTTCAACACTCCATTCAGGAATGTAGATTTCACATCCATTTGGTAAAATTTCCACTTATGTTGTGCTACTATGGACAACACTTCTCTTATTGTTTCCATCCTTGCAACTGGTGCAAAAGTTTCCTCATAGTCTCTTCCTTGTTGCTACTTCTAGCATTTGACAACAAGTCTTTCTTTGTGCCTTTCAATATTACCTTCAACATTGCTCTTGGTCTCATAGACCCATTTTATTCTGATGATTTCTTTACCATTAGGGAGGTCCACTAACTCCCATGTATTACTCTTTTCTATTGCACCAATCTCTTTGTCCATTGCTTCAATCCATTTTTCTTCTTTTACAACTTCTAGAAAATGAATTGGGTCATCAACATGACAATTCAAAGAAAATAAAGAGTTCATACCAACATTACCATTTACCTCTCCTTGTTCATAAATCTCACTCATATTTCTGAATCTCAGTCTTCTTGGTGTACTTGGAGTTCCACTTGAACTTGAGGGAGCTTTTGATCCCTCTGGTGTGCTTGGAGCATCACTTCCTTGATTTTCTATTTCTAGATTGTGGTGTGGTTTGTTGTGCTTGTGGTGGTGGAGGAGGAGCTACTAAGGAGGGATTATTTGCTGCTATCCCTTCCTCTTGTTCTTCGTGAGATACACATGTCTTCACATTCACTATTTTCTCTAAGCTTCCATCCCAAGCTTCTTCTTCAATAAACTACACATCTCTTCTTATCATTACTGTCCTGGTGGATGGATTATAGATTTTTTATGCCTTGGACTCATCACTGGATCCAAAAAAGATACACTTCTCCCCCTTGTTTTCAAGCTTCCTTCTCAATTGATCTGGGACATGTTCATAAGCCACACATCCAAAAAAATTCATGTGAGTGACAAACTGCTTTTTTCCACTCCATGCTTCTTCTGGAACTCTGTTCATGACAACTTTGGTTGGGCATCTATTCAAGGTATATGCTACACAATTTACAGCTTCAACCCAATACTCATTTGGCAAATGTTTTTCCTTCAACATACTTCTGACCATTTCCATGATGGTCCCATTCTTCCTTTCTGCAACATCATTTTGCTAAGGTGTGTAACTTGTGGTAAACTACTTGTGTATGCCATTCTCCCTACAGAAACGTAGGAACTCTTTGGAGATGTATTGTCCACCTGTGTCAGTTCTTAGCACTTTGATGTAGTGCCCACTCTACTTCTCAACAAGAGCTTTGAAGTGGAAGAACTGTTCAAAGACTTCACTTTTATTTTTCAAGAAATACACCCATGTCTTTTTGGTGTAATCATCTATGAATGTCAAATCATATTTACTGCCAGCTAAAGATGGCATTTGCATTGGTCCACACAAATATGAGTGGACAATCTCTAAGGGTGTCTTTGCCCTTATACTCTTCCCTGTTGGAAATATTTCTCTATGTTGTTTGCCCAAGATGCAACCTTCACAAAGGCTGTCTGATTTCTCAATCAATGGTAAGCCTTTTACCATTCCTTTTCTGTGCAAAAATTTCAGGCCTTCAAAATTAAGATGTCCAGATCTCAAATGCCATAACCAGTTTTCATCTCTCACTTCCTCCTGAAATACCTCTTGTGTTACAGCTGCTACATTTCTTCTTTCCTTCAAGTCTGTTCCGAGCTTGAGAGGAAACATCCTATTGCTTGTCATCTGCACCTCTGCAATGACTTTCTTACTTGAAGGTATTTCCATGATTGTGCACACACCATATTTAAATAATACATTGTAGCCCTTCTTTATGATTTTTCCAATGCTCAAGATATTACATTTCAAGCTAGGTACATAATATATATCTGGCACAAACTTCTGTTCTCCTTTTCTTGTCAGGATATTTACTCTTCCTTTTCCTATGACAGAGACCTTACTATCAGTCCCTGTTGTTACTTCAGATTTAACATTTTCATCTAGATTGGAAAGCATTGCTATGTTTCTAGTCATGTTGTTACTATAACCCGAGTCTAAGAACCATACATCATCTTCTCTATCTTGTGCTACATTACATGTTAAAAACATTCTTCTGGTTCTTTTCTTCTTTTGTAAGATTAGCGTTCTGCCTATTATTCATGTCATTTTGTTTTTTCCTAAATTCATTGGCATAGTGCCCATATTTCTTGCAATAATGACACTGGACTTGGGATTTATCATACCTTTGTCCATGAGCTTGATGTTGGCTTGAGCCTTCATTCTGGTTTTGATTACTACCCCTTCCCCTCTTACTTACAGGTTTTTTTCTTCCACCTCTCTGTGGGTTTCTTCCTCTTCCTCTATTGTTTTCTTCGCCTTGACCTCTACCTCGGCCAAAATAAATTTGAGTCTTGAAAGCTTGTTCCAATGAGGAATCTGTTCCTCTGTTCAATGTGTGTTCATGAGACATCAGGGATGCACTAAGCTCATCCACAGTAAATAGTGAGAGATCCTTTGTCTCTTCTATTGCCACTATTATGGCATCAAATCTTGAGGGTAGACTTCTAAAAAATTTCTCCACTATTCTTCTTTCTTTAAGTGTCTCTCCATGAGACCTTATCTGGGTAACCAACCCAATAAAATGAGTGAAAAATGAGTCTATGGTGTCAGACTCTTTCATACAGAGTGTTTCAAAATATCTCCTCAGCATTTACAGCTTTGTTGTCTTCACCTTCTCCATGCCTTGATAGGTTGTTTTGAGAATATGCCACACCTCTTTAGATTTTGTTGCTACTGCAATACTTGGGAAAATACTCCCATGCATTGGTTGAAAGAGATAGAAAAGGCTTCTTCCTATTATCTCTTAGAAAGTCTCTTTCTATTGCTGTCAAAGTAGCCAGTGATGCTACATCTGCTGGTTCTGGATAGCCATTCTCAACTAGCTTCCATATGTCCTATGAAGAAAATAGGGCTATCATCGTGATTGCCCAATATTCATGGTTCTTCCTATTAAATAGTGGATGTTGGGGATACATCAGGCTGGTGGCTGTTGCTGCCATCGTAACTATGCAAACATGAAAATCTTCTTGACTGTGTTAAAAAAAAACTAAACAATCAAACTCTTTTGAGTGTGTAAACAAACAGAAGCTTTCTCTCTGCTGGAGGAATCCACCTCAACAACCTTATTACAGCTTTTGCAGTGAAGAGCGATATTTTTTTCGTTCACTGAGTGCCTAGACTGGCACTCATACCATGTTGGAATTTCTGAAAAATTCCGAACAAATAGAGGAATAAAAATAATTCCTCAACTTCAACATAGAGATAAAAATAAAATTGCGGAGAGAGAGATAGCATAAACACTGCTATTTCATTAAGAAAACAAAAACTGTGTTACAAAATGAGATTCCGTCTTCATAACGAAGTTCTGGATTACAAAGGAAATCTTCTGGCTGCTTCTCACACATAGCGCTCCAACAAAAAACTGCTCTCTGCCTCTGTTTTTCTTTCCAGCCTTCGAGCTCTGTCAAAACAATACACAGTATTTTTTTAATGCATTCGACACATTACATTACATATGTATATATATTATAAATATTTCATATTTATCATATATATATATATATATATATATATATATATCAAAATATATAACCAAAGTTAAAAACAAAATGTACCATGGTAAATAAAAATTAACCCAAAGTTAAAACTTTGAAACATAATGCGGAAAATAAAAATTAAATCAAGAACATTAAAAGTTGTTCATTCCGTGGGGTCAAGATATCATGCAGCGACCCTTTTCACTGTCCTCACGAAACCACTGCCATTTTGTTAATAGGAGGGTGATGTCACCTCCTCTGGTGGGTCATCACTCCTCTTTGCAGCTTAAGCTTCCTTCCCCCCAGAATGGTGTTGTTGTATGATCAATTCAAAATGAATGGTAGCTAGAGAATTCAATGAGGTGGGTGAATGTTTAAGTGTGGAGGTTGCGTGGTTGCAGAAATTGAATGCAGGAGGTTGCATGAGTTCAAAAACTGGAGATTGTTGTCGTTGTCTTTTACCTCTCCCATCAGACTTTAAGCTTACATCCTTGAGCTCTGGGTGGCAGTTGGAATTAAATTCCAACAAAATGAAAATGCAGAGGTGCATTATTCATCTCTTAGTGTCATAACTTTTCTTTATATTTCTATTGCCATTATTTTCCATGTACTAATTCACTTGCTCCTTTTTCAAATGATGTGCAGGTAAAGGTACCTAGCCATGCATGAGTGTTTACCATCTTCTTCCATGCAAGTTCTTGGATTATTTTATTATTATTATTATTTTTAAAAACACCCCCTTCTTGTCGTCTTTCAGGGCTAATGATGTTGTTTAGGCACACAAATCTATTCCCAGACATAAGGTAACTTTACTCTGTCAGGTCACTACTAGGGTTTGAAGTATATTCATGAAATTTGACAACTGGCCATTGAGACTGTTTCATTAGATTAAATATGTAATGATGAGGGTTTAACCTGAACAAAATTGTTATTTCATATATTTTCGATACCTCCATAATTTCACTGATACTCCGTATAATTTTTATTGAGGCTGTGATGGTGGTTATATGATTTTTAATTCTCTATTTTATAAGTAAAATAGCTAGGTTATGCTACTCTATTTTATTTTCAGAAATTACTTGATCCTATTGAAGACGATAATTGTCTTTTTTGTTCAAAATTTGATTGTATATTTTTGTACCATTTTTTTTTATCGCATGAAAATCTTTATTCACACTACTAATTTTAGTTCTGGATTTATTATTTAATTGAATCCATGGGGTAAAACCAAGGACTCCGCTAGGATGCTATTTAGTTAGGTAGGATGGGAACTATCCCAAGTTTTTTCTCTTCTTACAAATGTTATAAAAAATGTTATATAAAAGGGGTTGAGTTAAAAGGTCTTGGTGTACATGCACATAGTTAGTGTTAATTAGGTTTAGTTCAACTCTAGTTATCACATTCGATGTGAAATTGTTTTCAGATAGTTAACTCGAGGGCTTACATCTGATGTGCACTTGTCTTTAGCTATTTAATTCAAGTGGGTACATGTAGTGTGCACTTGGCTTTAGTTAGTTAACTCTAGTGCTTGCATGTGGTGCATGTGCACATTAATAAAACATAAAACAGACTTAGCTTTATTTAGGTTTAATTATCCATAGTTATTTCATGTACAACTAAGATTAACTTATTTTCTTTATATATGAATCAAATTCATTCTCAATTCTAATTTTTCTTTTTAAATTCTTGCAAGTTTATGCAAATATTCTTTAGCTAGATTCATATTTGTGGCCTAAAAATTTTACATGTTATAATAGCTACAGGGGTTTGGATAAGCTGGATGAACAATATTTTGTAGGTTTGAAGAGAGAAGAATTGGAAATTGTTTGAAGATTTGATTTGCAGATAAAAATATTGGACAATTGCAGCAATTGTTGGTACAGCTACAAGGTAAAAAAAATGGAGTTCCGAGCTTGAGCGATTCTTACTGTATATAACTACTTCCAATGGAAGCCAGAGATTTTGCTTCACCTCAGAGTCAAAGGCTTGTATCATATAGTTATGAACATGGAATTTGAACCCAATTTCTTCGTTGAAAAATCCAAATACTTCAACAGGATGGACAAGGCCTTTGGTCTTCTATTGTTGTCCATATATCCAACATTGAATTTCCATGCAGACACATGCAACACTCTAAATGAGGTTTGGACAACCTTGTAGAATTTATTTGAAACGTAGGATGATATGCGGGCTCATATTCTTGAAAATGAGCTAAATTCCTTAGATCCAAATAGCTTTGAGAACATTCAATATTTCTTTATAAGATTTAAATAATTTCTTCTACAACTACATGATTGAGGGATCGATAAATCAAAACAAGAAGGTCAATTGATCCTTTCAATTTTGTCTAAATTAGGCCTTGAATATGTTCCTTTTGTTTCTACATTTCATACAGTTAGACTTGCAACTAGAGAAAAATGGAAAATGCCCAAATTTGATGCATTTATTGAGTTTCTTATTCCTGAGAAGGATAAGCTCATAAAAATGGGTTCATTAAAGTCTCCAAATGCACTTTCACTTTCCATCCATGAGAAAGGAAAGTCCAACTTGAAACCAAATTAGCAATACATAGGCAAAGGAAAGGCAATAGATCTAGCCCCAAGAAAGGGAGGAAATCCAAAACCTCCAAATGATTCTTCCAGCTCCGAGGGTAAGAAGGGAAAGAAAGGAAACTTCAAGTGTCCTTATTGTAATAGAGGTTATCATCTTGAATCCTCTTGCATGCAGAACACTATTTATTTGATGGAAAATCCTCTTTAGAAAAATACTCTTGGTCATTCCATTCCAACAAGTGCCAAGAAGAAGACGGAGAAGAAACCATCAGAAACAACGGGTAATGGGCATGATTTGATTGCTCTTCGTTCCACACCGTGAGAATGGATCATAGATTCAGGAGCTTCACATCATATGGATTCTTCAAATGAATCATTTTCTTCTCTACGTGCATACTTAGGACCTCATATCCGCATGGGGGCCAATTTTGTAGTTGAAGCAACTAGACAAGGAAGAGTGCCATTCAAAGATGGAATTTTTGAGAATGTATTGCACATTCCAAGGCTTTATGTGAATCTTCTCTTAGTGTATCATATTACACACATAGATACCATAAGGAAAGTGGAATTAAACCTAGATTCCATGAGCATTTATGACATGCAAACCAACTTGAAGATTGCATCAAGAAAGGTAAATGATCAATCTCGTCGGTATACATTTTCTGATTTTGTTCCTCAATCAGATTTTGGTTTTCTACATACGCATGCAATTGAAAAAGTAGGATTTGGCATGAGAGATTTGGGCACTTGAATTTCATATATATGCAGCAACTTAGCAAGCAAGGGATGGTCAAAGGAGTGTCGTCCATTGAATTTTCAAATGGTGTTTGTAATGGATGTGCACTTGGAAAGCATCCAAAAGACAAGTTCGAGAGTCTCTTCACCTTTGGAACTTGTACATAGTGATCTCATGGGTCTATTTCCAGTACTTTCAATGAGAAAAGAAAGATATGTGTTTTCATTTATATATGATTACACGAGATTCACTTGGGTTTACTTCTTGAAACTCAAGTCTGAAGTTTTTCAATATCTAAATATTTTCAAAGGGCTTGCAGAAAATTAGTTCGGAAAACACATCAAGATACTCCGCATAGATAATGGGAAGAAATATGTCAACATATATATCAATAATATTTGTAATGAAGAAGGCATACAGTGGAAACATACAGTTCTTTACACTCCATAGAAAAATGGGGTGGCCAAAAGGAAGAATCAATCTCTGAAAGAGATGGCCAATTACATGTTGCATGCAAGATCTCTTTCGTCAAAATTGTGGGCTGAAGCTATCAATTGTGCCTCATAGATCCATAATAGATCTCCTCATAAATATTTTACTGGAAAAACACCTTTTGAGGCTCAGACTGGCATGCAACCTAAAGTTAGTCATTTCCGCATTTTTCGGATCTCGAGCATGGTCCCACATTCCTATAGAGAAGATAAAGTGTTTGGAGCTTCAAAGTAAAGAATGCATGTTTTTTGGATATTTTGATGAATTCAAAGGGTATAGATTGTTTGATATCAACACTACAAATCTCTTTATTGAAAGGAGTGTAAAGTTTGACGAAGATATTTGCATGCACCAACAAATGAACTTGTTACCAAGTTTCCATCACCACTCATTGATGAGTATGCATATGAAACATGAGATTAGAATTATGATGAAGATGAGCCTTTGCTTGTGACAACTTTTGGACCACCAATTGCTGAAAATTAAGATCATAATTCCTGATGTAGTTCGGAAGATTATCGACCACCTTCAACACAAAAATGGAGTAGCATGAGTGATATCATTGATGATCCTACCTCTATACCTTAGCTTTAGGAAGATACACAAGCATTATTAGCTATGGAGCCATGCATGCCCATGCATGCTTATATGATGCATGCATCTGATCCACAAACTTATGTAGAAGAAATTGGGTATCCTGAATGGGAAGCAACAATGGATGAGGAATATAACTATCTCATTGAGAACCAGAATTTGGATTTGGTTCCGCTATATTTCAATCATAAACATGTGAGGTGCAAGTGGGTTTATCAAACCAAGAAAGCAAAAAATTTCCAAGTTAGGCTATATAAGGCACGATTGGTAGCAAATGGTTTTCAACAGGTACATGGTGTTGACTATGATGAGACTTTTTCTCTAGTGGCAAAAATGGATTCCATTCGGCTAGCTCTCTCCATTACAACAGCGAGAGGATGGGAGGTGTTAGGAAATGGATGTGAAGAATTCCTTTCTTCAAGGTGATCTCAAGGAGGAAATATACATGGAGTAGACACAGTGATACATCAAAAATTCATCTATGGTATGCAAACTAAAGAAGTCTCGCTATGGCCTACAACATGGTATGCAAAGATGGATTCCTATTTGTTATCTCAAATTTTTTTATGTTGCAAGTGTCATTCCAATGTTTATCTTTTGAAGAAAATTGACTCCTTGTTGATCATAGTAATCTACGTAGATGATCTTTTGATAATAGGTAGTTCGACTTTTGTCATTATTCAGATTAAAACTACATTGCATAAGTGGTTTTCTATGACATACATTGGCTTGCTAAATTTATTCCTTGCATTAGAGATCAGTCAGAGTGGTTTTAGGATTGCCATTTCTCAACAAAATTATGCTAGAGATATTTTGGCATGATTTCGCATTAGTGACTACAAGCCACCAACCACAGTTTTCTTATCGGGGATAAATATTGAGAAAGGAAAAGACACACAATTGGTTGAATGGACATTGTACCATTAGCTTGTGGAAATCCTTCTTTATCTCACTCACTCCCATCCTGATCTCTCATATGACATAGGAACAGTTTTCAGATACATGCAGGAGGCACATGAGTTACGCTGGAAATCTACAAAGTGCATCCTTCGATATGTCTAGGGGAAAATCACGTATGGGATTCATTATGCAATTTTTTTTTTTATAGATTCTGGATACTCGGTGGTACTCGGTAGATTCACAGCCCTTCTGGATACTTGGTGGTACTCGGTAGATTCACATATCTAGGCCAGTCTTCACTTTAAATATTTCATCTTTTAACATTTTATGAAAATTAAATTATATTTAGAATATAGAAAATTCTTTAATCTTTATCTCTTAGAATATATTGTGTAAATTATATGAGTAGTTTAAATATTTGATTTGTTCTATATTTTTGATGATTTTATTTTCTAATTAGTTTTTAATTATTAGTTAATTTTTCTCTAATTAATTTGTATTAGTTAGTGAGATGTATTCTAAATTTTGATTAGATGATTTTCAATTAAATTGAGTTAAAAATTACCTTCAAAATGATTCATAACATAATGTTTTCATAAGACCATTTTTTTCCTTAAAATTCTCAAAAACTATAAATAGAATATAGATTTACTTAATGCATCATTAAAAGCAAGATTTAAATGTACTAAGTACACAAAAAACCTGTCAAAATTTAATTACTACATTTAAAATAAATCTTATTTTCATATAACAAGCCAGTAAAGTACTATATTGTTATTTAATTAATCTTCTAGTGAGACAAATACAAACCCAAAGGTACAGAAATTTTAAATACAAGCCATAGATATATAAATATTATAAAATTCAAATTTATAATTATAAATTAATAAAATATTAATAATTCAAAATTCAAAATTTAAAATATAATTTTAATATAACTTAACAAATTGAAATTTATGTTAAAAAAAAAATCACTTACATAAAAAAATCACTTACATAATACGATACTTTATGGATAAAACACTCAAATACTATAAATTTAATACAAATATAATTTTGAATAAAAGAAAACTAAGTTGATAAATATTTTCCCCATGAAAACTTAATGTTTTGCTTTTTCTATTTAAACATCAAATAAAGAGAACAGAAATGCAAGGCCAAAAATAATCTGGGAGTAATCTTGGAGTAATGGCTTCCGTATTTGTTTTCATAGACCTCTAATATTTGAGACAGTGTGATACAGAGAGACAACAGAACAATACATTATGTTGAGGAAAATAATAACTTGTAGTCATGGAAAACCAGACTTAAAGCGTATATCATGCCAACATATAGATGTAAATATTTAGTTTGATATTGACTAAAGTATTTTTTATCTGCAAAAAAATTATACATCTAGCGTCATTGCATCATTACAGGAGTATTATCGACGGAACATCAGGATTGGAAAATAAGAGATAAAATCATAAATAATATGAATGAATCAGATAGCAGAACAGAATTAAAAAAACCAAAAACAAAACTATATGACAACTATACAAAATTTTAAATGCTTTCACATATCCTATTTACACTTTTACATAAAACATATACGTAAGTCGAGAAATTTTTTTATTTTTTTATTTATTTGATGCACCACTCTGGATAAACATAGTTATGTGAACATATAATGTGAATGGTTATGGAATTATTTTCACCCACACCATTTTTTCCAAAGTGGTTGTATGTAAAACACAAGGAGTATACTTTACAGCAGCCGTTTTGATTTTTAAATAAAAAAATATTACATTATTCTCAATATTATATAAAAAACTTCTCGAACCACACAACGGCCTATCTACTTGGCGTCTTTACCTCGGGATTCTAAATTCAATCAACGGTTCTCAGTACTCCTCTACGAATCAACGGTGAATGTCTAACGTAGGGTTTAGAGGTAACAGTTTCCCTGCCCAACCCGCACCACCAAAACCCATTTTTCTATCAGCGGGTAGGGTTTCTGTTCTGCAGCTTTGAAACTGATTCTTCTTGGTTCGAGATCAAATCTGGCTACCATGAGACATTCATCCACTGATGACGGTGTGACTTACCACCCGGCTTGCCCCGGTAACATATTTATGTCAAATGCTTACGTTTTACCATGATTTCTGATGGTCACACAATGGGTTTGACCCTAGATTTCCTCAAATTCTGTAGGTCGATGAGAATTCTTCTCCCGTCTATTCCATTCTCAGGTTGCCAACGCTGACGAATTTCTCCAAAAAAAAAGGGTGAGTGCTTTCTTCTTATGTTCTTGCAGATGAAAATTTGTTTCTCTTGGTAACGTCTCAGTGTTGTCCTTATTCCACTCCTGTTCCAGATGTTGAGCCTGACAGAAGATTTTTCCGCAGCTACAGGTACCCTACATCCTTCTAACCTTGCTTAAGATTACAATGACTGTTCTTCTTGGTTCTTCTTTTACCGTCTCTATCATATGAAATTTTCGTTTCTTGAATAGGTAATTTGTTTGTCTCTCTCCTTTCTGGACCGACGTTCGCGTTTCCGGTTGGTTCCAGTGCCAATTTGTAAAAGGTTTCTACTATTGTATAGGTGCCGAACCCTTACTCGGTTATCTCAGGACATTTCTTTTTCTTTTTTTTTAAGGGAAGAAAAGAAGTTGTGTTTCTACTAAAATCAGAGGCAACAACAATCAAAAGTTCAATTACATACCATGTCCTTATTGTTGTCCCATTCCATAATCCAGTGAGCGTGAGACATATCTCGATCTAAAGGAAACGGTGTAAAACCTCCACAGAGGCAGATCTATAAGATTTATAAAAGGAGCCAAAGTAAAGATTGCCGGCAATCCACAAAATAATTTTAATTGGTAGACATGATACTGCATAGAGAGGCCCAGAAAATGCTAAGCAAGTAGATGGAAGGAAACTGTGTCCGTGGTGCTTGATAAAGTATACAGGCTGGCTTGTATGGATGTAATACCTGCGCCCTTATAAAACTAACCCAAACTCTCACGCAGCAGAAAATTTATGGATCTAGTTGCTTCATAAATAGAACAGGCTCGCTTGTAATTAAGTCAAAGGATAGAGATATAAAGCCAACTGTCTTGAATCTCTGAAATGTGTGATCGAAATAGACCTTAAAGGTGCCTCTAGGCCTATTTTTGAGAGATAGTCAGCCCTTGTATTGTTCTCTCTTAATATATGCATCATCGAGAAGGCCTGAAATTTAGACAAGATGTATAAGACGCGATCAGTCCATCCACTTAAGTGTTCTCCATGCATCCTACACTTACCAGAGATACCATCGGTAATGAATTTGGAATCACCATATACATGGATACTAGCAAGTTTAAGATGGAAAGCTACCAAAATCCCACTCCATAAGGTCATGAGCTCAGCCTTGTTGTTGGTTCCATAGGCACCATTCCAATAAATAAAATAACATTCCATGGCAGACAGTTTAATCCATTCCCCGCATCCACATATACCTTCCTTTTGTGCCCCCATCAAAATAAATCGTTGGAAGAGCAATTTGGTGAGGGCGACCACATGCAGATAAGTCAACCATAGACAAAGTCGACTTTGCAAGATGCCCCATCCATCGCATAATGTTGGCATGAATCTTTGAAATGTCAAAAGGGGTATCTTGGAATATCATTCAGCTTCACGCACCCGTAACTCCCAAACTACATAAAAAGGCAGGGATTTAAATTTCCCATTAGTGGCCACCCATACCCTAAAGTTCTGTTCACAATCAAAAGGTCTCCAATTCAGGTCATCCAAAAGAGTAGTGAACAAACTCCAAACACTAAGAGACAAAATACAGTGAAAAAATAAGTGCAATACAGTTTCTTCATTTAATTGGAAAAATGCGCATCTCCTAGGCCCCTAAAAACCATGTTTAGAAAGGGATTCCCAAGTGAGAATTTTCCTCTTCCAGAGCAACCATCCAAACAACAGAATCTTTGTAGGAATATTCCACTGCCATGCCTGATAGAATCAAGACAGGGTGCAATCAACAATATGCTCTTTTATGACATAAAGATATAATTGTTTTCCCTGAATGCTGCCTTCCTGAAGAGAGTCGTCCCATATGAGTCTTTCCCCTTCTCTTTTGTATGACAAGCATGATGACTGGAGTGAACCATTATATCAATCCTAATTGCTTATGTCTGGAACGTGCAAGCCTATTACATGAGCAGATTTCCATATCGGTGCTCCAAGTTCCCAATAAGATGTAAGATCACATAAATAAAAGATGCCCCTTTAATTAAGTCGATGGAAAACCAACAACTCCGTTCATTCCCATGATTCTGTCAACACCAATAAGAATATTTTGGCCATTACCGAAGCACCAAACCAATCTCCTTGCGAGGATTATTATAATTTTCATGAAACTGCGCCAAATCTTGGAACACTTGTTTGCAGGCTGAAAGGTGCCACGATACAGCTGGAGAATGGGATCACCCTGTATATATTTTGGGAAAATGATCCTAGACCACAGTGTTATTAAAGGCTCGTATGTCTAACAAACCCCAACATCCATAGATTTTTGGTCTTGTGAGATGTGATAATTTGCAAAGATGGAATTTCTTGCGTTGTGATGCACCAGCCCATATAAAGTGAGACATCATTGCATTTAATTTCTCGAGGATGAAATCCAGACAGTAGAATAAATGGGACCAGTAAACCATAAGTTGAGATAAAACTGCTTGAACCAAAATAAAATGACCACCTAGTGTAAGCCACTTATTCGTCCATTTCATGATTTTATTCCTGTACTTGTCAACCAGCCAACACTAGTCCTGAATTTTATATGCACACGGTTTTAGTCTAAACCCCAGATAGGTGAATCCCTGCACAATTTGACTCCTTTGTACCCCTAAGAATCTAACAATGAAGTTAATTTCCTCCATATCCCCACTGTCAAATAATAAGATAGATTTCCCTCTATTCATGCAAAGTCCAGTGGCAGCTCCAAAATGAGTAAGTATAAAATGCAGATAAAACCATTGATTCCTACATAGATTGCCAAAAACCAGCAAATCATCCATAAAGAGAGGGTGAGTGATGCATACCGAAGGCGAAAAAGACAAGCCCATAAAATATCTTGTATCTTTTTCCATCTTCATGAGATTGCTGAAACCGTCCATAACAAGAATAAACATAAGTGGAGACAGTGTGCATCCTTGTCTAAGGCCCCTTCTAGCCATAAAGAATTTAGTAGGCAAACCATTGATTAGGACAGCATATCTGACTGAGCTAATGCATGCCATTATCCATCGAATAGAAGTCATAGAAAGGCCCACCTCAAGGAGAGCAAGTCTGATAAAGGACCAATCTAGTGTTTCATATACCTTATGTAAGTCAATATTCATGATAAGAGCCTCCTTCTTTCATTCATGTATTTTGTGTATTGCTTCATGTGCAATAGCCATGGCATCATGAATCGACCTTCTTTTCAGGAACCTGTACTAATCCTCCGATATCAACGTGGAAATAGCTCCTCTAATTCAGTTGGCTATGATTTTTGAAGTTATCTTGTATAACATGTTACACAATGCAATAGGCCTAAAGTCAACAAACGATATGGGATCAAATGTTTTTGGAATCAAGGAAAGGAAGGTTGATTTCATGTCCCTAGGTAAATAGCCCAATAACCATACATGTTCAATCATTGTGAGCAGTTCGACCTCTAGTATTTTGAAGAAACAAAGGAAGAATTTAGCCATCCAACCATCTGGCCCCTGGATTTTGTCAGGAGCAAAGGATTTCAGGACAACTTCGATTTCCCCTTTTGTAATAGACCTCTCTAAGGATTCATTAGCCGCCTGGTCAAACATTTTAGGCATGTATTCAATAACCCACCTCTGACAGTGTGCATATATACCCATATCATCTTTGTAGAAGTCATTAAAGTGTCTGAAAGCCTCCAATTGAATCTCTTTATTAGAGAAATTTGGAGTCCCATCCGAAGCATCTATTTCCCATATAGCATTTTTATTTCATCTTCGGTTTGCACATTTATGAAAGAAACTTGTGCTCAAATTTCCCTCTCTCAGGCATTGAATACTGCTCTTATGTTTCCATGTTGTTTCCTGGATTTTAAGGATTTCCAATTTGAGTGCTTTGAGCTCAGCAAGGACATAATATACATGGGAATCCAGAGGAACGTGTAACATATCCTTATATATTGTGAGATGTTGGCTTCGATGATATGATATTCCTTTTTAAGTGTCATTTTTCTCCTTCGCTCTCATTTCTTTATGATAACCTTTAGTCTTATGAGTTTATCAGCCAACCTTCCCCATCCTCTTAAACCTACATTTATAACGTCCTCCTGCCAGAATTGTATCACTAATTTGTCAAAAGTCGGATCCAATAACCAAACTCGGTTGAACTTGAAGGGACAGCCCTCGGGCTTGGGTTCAAGAGGCCATGATAGAAAAATAGCCATATGGTCTGACAGGGTGGAAGATATCACCCGAGACTGAAAACCCCCAAGGAGCCAAGAGATGGATGGTTTAATCATTGAGCGGTCAAGTATTTTTTCAATATACTCCGGGCCCCTGTGCTAATTAGTCCAGATCAGAACTACCAAAACATGATTAATGTCAAAAATCCCAACATCATATAGCAGCTTCCCAATATTCTCCACAAGAGGATCATTTCACACATTAATCCCCAAGATTCATTTGCTACCAATGTCGAATTATTATCTCCCATCACCATAAGATTATTGATAGATAGGATCCTAGATTTTTCCAATCTATCCCAGAATGCAACATGATCCTGACAGGGAGAGTAAAGGTTGATGAGGGATACCTCCTCTGTAGCCCTTTCAAAATATCCATGTAAGAAAATACCCCCGAAAAATTTATAAGCTTTGAGATTAACCGAAAGCGAGTTCCATAATACGAGCATGCCACCTGCCCTTCCAATAGCATCAATACCCATAGCCTTCCACCCACGACATATAATGAGCATACATTTAATATAAATTTATCTAGAACATAAGGTTTCTTGAAAAAAAATCACGAAGGGATGATATTCAACAATCATATCACGCAGGTGAAAAATCTTAGTTGGGTCGCCCATCCCACTTGTATTAAGAGAAAGAATAGAGTTCATTTAGCACCTCCATATGGGCTACCTGCTCTAAGGGCCCAAAATTCATCCATTGAATATATAGGGACATCCCGAAGGTTAGATAACTCCCCCTGGAAAAGAGACTTGGATTTATTACAACCTCTAAAATGTTCGGAGCCCAATTTAGAAGTTTTCCTAATAGTTATATTAGAAGCCGATGTCAGGGAAATTGAGGGCTAGACATCCAAAGGAATCTTGTCAAAAACAGTGAGGGTGGCCATGTAAGGCAATGGGTTTTGTAAAATTGAGTCAAGATCACTTTCAACTTTATTCTTAGGAGAGTCTTGAATAAGCTCCGGAACATGGTCATGTGAAGAGTGGGGGTGAGCTCATTCGAGTCAGGGCATGGAGGGAGAGATGACTAAAGGTTCGGTCGGAAGCGGGCAAGTGGATAGAAAAGGAGTTTTCTCAGAGACACATCAACCAAGTGGGTCATCAATGGGACCAACTGTATGAGACAATAATGATTTAAAAGGTGGAGGGGTAACAACCTCTTTAATGCTACAGGGGCTAGCAGAATCAGGATTCATATGTGATAATGGCAGGGAAAAAAATGCTACGTCCTTGTGAGAGGATACATTTTTATCACTTTCGAATGATGAGGGAATTAACTTACCTAGATTTTCCATGCCCGATGAAAAGTAAGATACGTTTTCATGCATGTGACTGACGGTGTGTTTCCCTTGCCGCCCCATCATTCTATGTCTTCTCAAGCAAGAGAGCTGCATATGACCAATATGGTGGAAAATAAGGCATTGAAACAACACACCCCAATAGTCAACCCACTTTCAGTGTCTGCGTTGCCCCCAAATCATATCAAAATCCCCAGTCAACTCTCCTTGAAAAGAAACTTCTACAAGAATCCACACATATACGCTTATCAGCAGCGCCAATGCATCGAGGGTTGATATATCTGGTAATGCCTATAGAACTTTTGATCACCCTTAGGGTCTTTATGGTCCATAACTCCAAAGGTAGACCGGGAAGCTTCACCAAGACAAGCTTATTCCGTGGAGCCTCCATGACTGAGTTGAAAACCAAATACCATGGTAAAAGATGCATAAAGCTCCTGCCTCGAACTGATGTGCACTCCATGACTTTTAAGTAGTCTTTTTCATGAAGGACGTGGACACTGAACCAACATCCCATCAAATAACTGACCTTCGGTGTATAACCGAGCATTGGAAACCAAATTTTTTTGACCCATTCGTCCATATCCACCTCCCCCATCTGAGAAAAAATCCAACGCCCAATAAGAGCATGTTTTTGTACACTTGCTACCCTATCCCATAGATCATCATACTCAAGGGTGACTTCCTTTACGACTCCTGAAGGTTTGTAGCATCTTTCTTTATTATGCCCACTCCTTGTTGAGGTTTCCTATATACCTACACTGGTACCCTTTCCTTCACCTCTGAATGCCAAAAAGACATTTTTTATATAATCTTCCTTCTAGGCGCTAGATAAATTCAAGGAAGATGAGAAGTGAGCCACCTTCCTATTCTGTTGATTATTTTGTGGCTTCACGCTACTTCTCTCGGCCAACAATGTGGTGGCAATAAGCTCTTCATGCGTCGATGTGGCTAAGGAAAGAATTTCCTCCTTTTCCTCCATCATGTTAGTGCCACCCACAATGGAAGAGATCTCAGTACGAGAGATGGAAGAGAAAAAAAAGATTTGGGTTAAAGATCTATGTCCCAAAAAGAATAATCCACCAGCCCGAAAAGGTAAAACCAGGTTCATATTGACACTATAAACCATATGTTGCCATTAGCTAATTTGATTCCCATATTACATGCACCCTCGACGAGGTCAATCAATAGAAAGGATCATAAAAGTATAGAGAATATACGGAAAATAGGATGAAAGAGTGACTTTAATAGCACTGAAGAGGATAGCGCATCCAAATACAAAGTATACACCAATGTGATGCAGCCCAGGATAACGAAGAAGGTAATCTATACCACCAAATCATCTAGATTAGGTGAAAAAATACCACGTCAACTCATGTAATTACTCCCATAATGGAAGACCACCAACCCAACTTTAATATGCACCTCTCATGGCACCATTACACCTACCAAGATGAAAAACCACATCTAGCATTAATCACATATCCTAATCAAATCTTCACGTAGATCAGCCTATGATCCGAAATCAATATCCTTGGGCCAAATGCCCAAACCTCCCTTTGGATGATTTTTCAAATGGAAAATCATCACCGGGAAACCCTAGAATCACCGAGCAAGTTGACGGGAAAGCTAGAGTTGTGCATTCCTAAGGTCACACGTCAAAAAAGCAACAACATAAACATCCTTTGCAGTTCCACCATCGATGACAAATTTGAATAGAAAAGTCTTGACATGGGCGCTATATAATCAGAAAATCCAACCAGTAGCTCCAATAGAAGGTCCAACATGACTGGAGAGAAGATAGTAAGTTCTCAGCCGAGAAAGAGTACTCCAAGGAGGGAGAGCTATCCCCCGTGTTCTGCATTTTTCTTCTTCACTACATATCTTATGTGGCTAAATACAATAGCCCATAGGATGACAATAGATATGATCCCCAACAAAATAATTTGGACAATCATGAGGGCATCTGTTGACATATTCCCGCTCACCCTTAAACCTCCATACATGTCATTCCTCAAAGTTATGATAACACTTTTCCATCCCAGAATTTTATTATGATAATTTCTCACATACACTTATCACTCCATAAAACATGCAAAACTATCTCTTATACACTACCATATGGATGAAAACTAAACCCAGAACCATAAAAAACCATGTTCTTTTAACACGATGGTTCAAAACTTAACACAAAATTAACAAAAAAAACTCCAAATTACCTGCCACTCTTGTGGTCAAGCTCCCCACGGTCAAAATCTTAGCTCGGAACATACCACTGGTGGATACAGGACATTTCATGTGAACGATGCGGGAAACCCATTGTTTTCTATATTAAGGAATTTTCCTGTTTTAGTTATCGAGTACCCCTCTATAATTTAAATGTCTCAAAGTGTGAGACATTAGTGACTTATGGACATATGTTGGTAATTATCTGTCAACACCCTAAAATGGAAGGGGTGAAATGTATTTGTTTTTTTTTGTACTATTGTCTCAATATATTCAAGCACTTATATACGAACATTTGTTTCTATCAAGGTACTCTGTGAGGTTGATTTGAATGCCTCTACAAGAAATTTTTTTATTAACGTTTGTTCATATTATGGTCTAGTTTTTAGTCCATATACAAAAATTATTATGGTGCAATTTTACTATTCTTTGTACTCATGTGTTGTTATTTTACTTAATTATCTTTTTTTTTTTTGTAAATCATGATACATTATTGTTTCTTCGAATTCAGAAAAAAATTACTTTCACTAGCCATGGTTTGAATATTGTGTTGCTAAGCATCATTACATTTTTTCTTCAAAGTTGATAATGAAGGTTAATATTACAGTACTTAATTAAATTTAACCTTTCTTCTCTTCCCGACTAAATGACTTTCTTGTTGTTTACCCTTCATTATGTCTGCGAGAGTCATGGGTCTGCCTGTTGTTGCTCTCCCGAAAACAACTAGGAAAACTTACACTACCTCTTCGAAAAACCATTTTGTTCATTAGTATTTATAGTTTTCTATACTATTCACATCCATTTAATGAGGCGAAAGGTTATATTTATGCTTAAAAATAAAAGAAAACCCACTAGGTCTTTAACAAATAATATGTCTTTTATTTGTTAGGGAATTATTTTCGATACTACCACCAGAATCAATATTTTCACATAAATTAATCTCTTATGTACAACTATTATACAAATTATACATATAATAAAAGATTTTCTTTAAGCATGGCTATTGTTCTTATCTGAGTTCTTCTTGCTCACAAGTAGACCACAAACCACCTTGAAAACAATGTTCCAACCAACCTTGACATCAGCTTTGAAAACTACACCTCCCCCTGAGCTTGCTTCACACACCAAGTGGTTATACAAGCTATATAATCACAACCAAACTTAGCCATACTTAATTTTCTGAGCTTACAAAATCCAAGTAGACTCCACTAGCCAACTAGCTTTAGAGTATTGTTTGTTGCCAACATTTTATTCTCTTTTTCCTTCTCCTCCAACCCCAAGTTCGCAATACCATTTTGGCCCTTTTTGGAAATTTTGGTTTCAATTAAGGAGCTTGTATAGGTAGCTACCTCACCCATAACTGTTATGCTTAGGATCATAAATGTATTTTTTGCATTTATAACTTGCCTATATTTCTTGCCAATTAATGATAAATAACTTGCCTGTATTTCTTTCTAATTAATGATATGCCTAGGATCATAAATTTATTTTATTAGTAGTGAGACATGAAGTACGTTATGAACACCTATGTGACTTGGCAAGCCCAATTGATATGCCACTGGTCCAATTCACGCGAAAATCTAAAGGGGAACACAAAATTGAGGAGCTAATTTGGCACATATTCCTAAGCACAAAGTGCTTTTCTTAGGTTTCACCCTTATGTATACGTGGTATCCCTCCTAAAATTTCCCATAGCTTCTTTTTTTATGGACATACATTTTTTTGCCAATCTTGGGTAGCCTTCAAATTCGTTCTCACTTTTCTTACTACATCTTCTATCTATTGCAGCATATTAGGCCCTGACAGCAACTTATCTTCATGACCACTCCAATTAATAGGTGTTTTATGCATGTGTCCGTAAAGTACTTGGAATGCACTCATTTCTAAGGAATTATTTTAGTTTTTATTATAGGAAATTTCCACTAAGTGAATGCAATCTTCCCACTTAGTTGGTTGTTGCATTACGTACATTATTTATATGTCTTGATGTACTTGATCTACTGATTCAGTATGCCAATCGATTTAAGGATGTTATGCAATGTTAAGATATATTTGTGTTCCTAATCATTCGAACCAACTCTTCCAAAAAGTGGATATAAAATTGACATCTCTATTTGAGATCACTGCCTCGAGTAATCGATTCAATATAAATATTTCTTTCATTAATGTATTAATGATATGAAGTGAATTATAAGTAGATTTCACCAGAATAAAGTGCATCGAATTACTCAATTTATATACAACTACCATTATTGAATCATTTTGTTTCTTGGTATTGGATAGACCAGTGATGAAGTCACATGGGCTTCACTATGGGAGCAATACCATAACATGTGGGTTCATATTGGGGGATATATAATGAGGAAAAAGTGATACAATATATTGGGGGATATATAGGAGGTAAAGGGTTTTTAAATTGGAAGATATAAAAAATGGAGCTCATAGTTAATGGAAAAATATAAAGGGGTATAAAAAATGTTAATGAAAAATTGGATACCTACAATACATAGTGAAAGTAGGGGATTTTTAAATTGGGAAGGTGTATTGGGTTTATATTGGTAGGGGGTTAAATAATGTGATTTTTAGGATTATTTTCCAATATGTACTCAAATTAAGGGTATTGTTTAATATACTATGATCGCAGGTGATATATTAGAGGTTTATTGAGTGAAGCCCCTGTGGATGAAGTGACGTGTGATATTTTCCCATTTCCACTCGGTAATGGGAAGTGGATTAATTAATAGATGGGTGTTTGTGTTCCATCTTCACATGCTAATATTTAAGCCACTTAGCTAGATATCCAATTACTTCTCTTTTTTGACCAGGATAGAATTAATCTTTTCTTAAGGGAGTCACCATATTTTGATAACCCAGATGAGCTGCATATGGGCTTCTATCGTACTCATTCAAAAAATTTTGTTTAATGTGTATTTGACTAGGTACATATATTTGACTCTGATAAATTAGCATATTTTATGTATTTTCCACATATCCGAGTCATCTTTCATTGTTGTATGGGTCTTTGTCTCACTTCCAGAAGAACTGGTATTCTAGGTATTTCTTAGCAGCTGATTTAATCTTCTCTTCGAAAATTATTTCTACCTTGATAAAAAAGGTTTCATACACACAATGAACTTTTCTGCTTAAGGCATCTTCCACCCGATTTTCCCTTCCTTTTAAATGTTTTATTTCAAATTTGAATTCTCTTAGAAAAGTAATCCAATGTGCCTGTCAAGCATTTAGGGTAGGATTCTTGAGGTTATTTATTAAACTACTGTGATCTGTCAACAATAGAAATCTATTTTTGAGCAAGTGATGTCGCCACATTTTTAAGGCGTGAATTACAATTGTTAATTCGAAATCATAAGCTGGATATTTATGTTCATGGTCTTTCTAATTCCAAGATTAATAAGCCACAATGTTTCCCTCCTACATCAAAAATCTTCTCATGCCCTTTAACGTTATCAAATAAATAGTTAATGTGTGGTAGGGGATATTTTTGTTTACCATTACCTTATTTAAATTTTGGTAATCAATACACAATCTCGAATTTCCATATTTATTCCTAAAAAAAAGTACTAGAGCTCCCCAAGGAGATACAATTGGCAAATATATTTCTTATTTAACAACTCTTGCAGTTGCATCTTAAGCTCATTAGCTATGGAACAATCATATGATATGGTTCTCGAGATACAAGAGTTGCTTCGAGAGCTATGTCTCTTTTGGGGGGGAGTCCTAGAATTCCCTGAAGAAAAACATAAAAAAACCTGTGCACAATAGGCAAGTTCCCCAAGGTATTATATTTCTCTTTATAGTTTGTATACCCCACATGTACGACATATATCTAACATCCTTTTCAGATGCACTTTGCTTGCTATGAGGAAGTAATGGTTCTTAATTTCAAAGGTATATTTACTCGATGCACTTCTTGCCTCTCTCTGTATTCATCAAAATAACTAATGGTTTTTTCCTTGCAATTTATAAGGGACCAATGTTTTTCCAACCATTCCATACCGATCAAAAGATCATATGATGCTAATGGTAAAATATTTAAATTTGTTGTTATTAACTGATATGCCAATATTAAATGACAATTATCCATCTTATCAATCAACCTTCTTTTAGCTCCCGTGGCAAGCTGTGCTAGCCATGGATTCTAAAATTTAAAATATTTAAAGTGACATTTATCCACTGTTTTGGGACTAATGTAACTGATACTAGCCCCTAGATCAATAAAATTAGACACATCATGTTTATAAAGTTTATCTTCAATATCCACCATGGTTGGCTGGTATTCTGCTTCGTGATCATCCTCTGTGAAAATGTGAAGTTGGGAAACACTTTTTGCCCTTTTTTGACGTTGCAAATTGTAATTTTCTATGTTTTTTAAACTTAAACTCCACTAAAGTCATATTTTTAATGCAAATTATACTTTGACATAAAAACAAGATTTGTAGAGAATTGTCTTACCTCCATACTCATATTTAAAAAAAATATATATTGATACATAGAGGGGTAAATTTGTTGTTTATTAAATGCATATACTTGAAATTTTCAGGCAAACATAAATAGTCACTTTTTGATCCGTAACTTCTTTTAGGGAAGGTTATTCATTTTTTGGAAATAAACCATATCATCATAATCTACATATATTGCACTAGTGCACTGATTATTTTTCCTTAGTTTTCAGATTAAATCACTATTTTTTATTATTTTTTGAAATGGATGAAGACAAAAAAATGGTGATGTTTGAGTACATTTTATGACCCCTAGATTTTCTTTTCAATGTGCTCTTCAATAAGAAAAATGAGAATACCCTTTTGAAGTAGACAGACAGAGGAATTGCAATATGATTTTTCTGAATTTTTTGGAGTTTCCATTTTAAAGTTATTGAATTTTCATTCAGTGCAATTAACGAACAATAAAATTCCACAATGACACAGTTTAGTATAAAATTAATAACAAATTGAAATTTTTAATGAAACTCGATAGATATTACGTCATCAGAAACTAGATTCAGAGATGAAGCTAATGGTACTTGGTCCGAAATATAACATTTTGTTTATGTAGGTGTTCCGCCCCTCCAAAGTTGCAGGTTCTTGAAAACTGTAGAATTTTCTGGGTTTTTCGTTGACCAGAAACTCTCAGCCGGGATAATTTCTCGGATGAGATATTTATTAAACTCTCACCTGAGAAATTTAAAACTCTTGGCCGAGAGTTTAAACCACCACAGGTTACATTTGACCACGCGGCTAAACTCTTGGCCGAGAGTTTGCGCCCAGCATTTTACCCAATCCAACTCTCGACTGAGATTTTAGCCAAGGAAAACTCTCGTCTGAGAGTTTATTATACTCTCAGATGAGAATGTTTTAATCTCTCCAATGAGATTTTATTAAATTTTAATCCAAAGCTGACGCAATCTTTCAGCTGAGAGTTGCATATAAATATTGTCGGTCGAAATATTAATTCCACACACCATTCTGAACGAGTGAAAATTGCAAACGTGCAAGGGTCCGAATTATTTTTCTGTCAAGGTGTGAATATTTTCTAGGTGCAAAATTATTTTTTTGAATTTTTTTTTTTCAGTTTCTGTTGATGCGAAAATTTTTTGGCGAATTTTTTTTTGAAAGTTTTTCTAGGTGCAAAATATTTTTTTGAAGTTTTTTTGGGTGCATAGATGCATGAATTATTTTCTCAAAATGTCTCTAGGAAAACATGTATTATTTCTGCAAAATCTGTCTATGAAGGCATGAAGTATTTTTGCAAAATGTCTTTATGAATTTAATTATTTATTTTTAATTTTCTCACTTATTGAAAGCATGAAGTACGTATTTTGAAGTCTTTATGTTTTTTTGGGTATTTGGTAGAAATAGAATTGGATTTTAGGTTTCCAATTTTGTGAACATGGGAAACAAAAGGAATTTCGTATCAAGGCACGATCGAAAAATAATTTATTCATTGGATAAAAGTGAGAGATTATAAAAAAGAGACGTGAGGAAAGGGAAGGATTAAGCCATGAAATAAATGTAGAGGTAGAGCATCGTGAAATAGATGTAGAGGTGCATGACAATGATGAGGAAATGAGAAATGTTAAGGAACTTGTCAACGAGAATATTGAAAACACAAATGTACATGATAATATTGATATCGATGTCACTCGTGAGTCAATAGTTTCTTCAATTTGAATTTTGTATTTTTTTTTTTTAAACATTGTAGTTCAAGATAGCTTTAAAATTAAAAATATGTATATGTCAATTTCAAATTAGAAGTTAACATTTTTTTTTATGCAGGGACAAAATCAGAACCACAAGAAGATACTACCACACCTCGAATTTCACTGCAATTAATTGGAAGTTCCAAGAACATTGTATACAACTACAAGTTTCTAGAAAATATGGATCCAACTAAAATTGAACAATTGGGACCACCAATGGATGAAAGGACAGTTCAAGATAAAGTAAATTTTGAATTGAAACATATTTTTGAAGTAAATCTATCCTACCAAAAGCTCAGATGTTACGTGGATTTTTAAAGCACAAATCTCTCAAAAATGTTGTGGGGTTATTGGGCATTAAAAGTGAGAAAGAGGTTTTAGCAAATGAAATGGTATCAAAAAATGTGACGTCGACACTTGCCACAATAGACAAAAAGTGATCTCAAGTTGAAAAGAATGCTCATAGTGCACTTTTAACAGGTGTAGTCACGAAATGAACTTCATCAAGTCGGTTGATGTCAGCAACTTCAAAATTGTTTAAAACATCAAGAAAAGGTTTATGGAGGCATAAAAAATTTAGAATTCAATTAGATGAGAATGATGAACTTGCGTGTTGGGCTAATATCTGCAGGTGTACATATCATGATAGAATTCTTGATGGTGTGGGGGATACGATAAAAGAGTTTTGGGATTTGAATTTGTATGTTTTTCCAAATGAAAAGGATTATGTGTGATGCCGTATTGTTAGCCTCTATCACAAAGCAATAATAAATCCAAAAATTAAATAAATAAATTAAATATTACAAGTTAGGAATTTATGCCTAATTCTTGGGTTGTTCCTTTGAGATAGGAGTTAGTTTAGGTAGCTCCTATATTGGTGGGTGTTTGGTTGAGAAATTATGTCAACAAGGTGTTCAAGATAGCACAAAATATCTTGAGACACTATCTCCTCATCTATTTGATTGTAAAATTACATTATTTTAATAATGAGAAAATATGTGAGGAAGTTGTGACGCTGAAGCCTTTTCCGCCATTATTTTTTGTTTGTTTTTTTATGTTTTTTTTTTCTGTATTTTTCTGTGTTAATTTTATTTCTCAATATGTGGTATCAGAGCTTCAAGAGATTAATATGAGATTGAGACTTTCATGCATTGTGGCTGTTGTGTTTTGATTTCTTTAAAAAACCTGCGTAGAGAGGAGTTGAGAAATCCGTGGAGGTTGTGTTGATCTTCCCAATCCAAGACAGCGTGAGGAGGCATGCTTGGTAGTAGAACGGATCTTAGATGAGCATGGAAGCATAGTCGTGTTTGTATGCACCAGTGAACCAATCATCGCACTTGAATTTTGCACAAGATCCAGCGTAGAGATAGAAAAGATTGGGATCGAGGACGAGCCAGCACGAGCTAGCATATTTCATCGTTCGAAAGAGGTGAAGAGATCCAGTGTTGAGTGTGGTGGCATTTCTCATGAAAATCCTTTAGTGAAGGAGGATGCATAAGGCTCTGGAAAAACTCTTGCTGCCTCCCTGGGATTTGTTGGGAATGATTCCATGTAGAATCCTTCATCCAAACTAGATTTCTAGAGTTCTTACTGTCACTTCATTTGGGAGCCGAACCGTCAAAATATTGGATGCTTTGCCGAGAATGCTTCCATTCTTATTCATGTCCTTGATCCAAATTTCTTGTGTTCTCACTATCAATTCAATAGTGTGTGATTATGTGCTTAATGTGGTTGGAGTATGCTGATTAGGAATGTATCGTGACTAGAGACAAATCCCAAAAAATTTGCAGCCTGTGATGGTTTATTTAGTCAACAGAAAATGTTGCACTATGAGGAAAGACAAGGCTAATTTCCAGTTGGGGTTGTCCACATATTTGAATGTTGTCACTGGCATAGAAAGTGGAGAAGAAGATGACCTCAGGGAGTCGGTCATGGTTGGAGGTCCATTCCCACATTCATGAGTCCCGTGCAAAGTGAAAATGACAAGCATATGTGCTCGTCTCGAAAGAGAAATACCGTAGCTCATTGGTACGTTGTTTGGAATCCATAAATTCAACCCTTTGTTTCCATATATCCACAACAATGTTTTGCTAAATTCAAAAGGAAAAATGCTTAGAGCGCAGATCTGTGCAAGGTCTACCTCCTCAGAAATCAAATTGCTCGAGTAAGACACTTGTCGATGGAGGTTCAAAACTCCATCACAGCCCAGCACTAGTCGAAAGTGAGAATAGTTGCATTTGAAAATGCCATTGCCAACTTCCACCACTACTCACAGCATCACAGCCCAGCGCAAGCTGTAAGTGAGAATAGTTGCATTTGAATAAACCTTCATTTTTCTTGAAGTCAATGGGATTCATCGCGGAAACTTGGACTTCAATTTCTCACCCAATGGAAATCTCTTCCAGCATTTGGCACATGCCCTATTTCAATATTCCAGTGGTTTTCATTTGGTAGATTTCCTATTTCAATATTCCGGTGCTTTGCAAGTGGTGGAGGATAGCATGTGAAGTTTCTGAAATGACCCCTCTTTGTTGAAGGTCCTCCAAATTGGATGAAAAAGGCACAGTGCTATGTTTAGAATGTTAGCAGCGTTGTTAGTTATGTGGAATATGCAACATGAGGATCTTGGGTTAAAATTCTACGTGAAAGATTCGAATTAATTAGCAAAATGAAAAGACATTTAATTCATTTACAAGAAAGTGACCTGGGCAGAATACGTGGAATTCAAAGGTAAAAATTTTAAAAAACTTTATAGTGGGCACTTTTTTCATGTGTGAGAAGTGTTAAGGAATTGTGAAAGTTAATTTAATGGAGAGATATGGTGGTAAATTATTTTTTCATATTGTGATAAAGTAATTTCATTAAAAAAAACAAAAAACAATAAAAAAAACATGGAAGTTCAACAAGTGGATTATAAAGGTTTTTTTTTTGTAATGGAGTAATAAGAAGTAATATGGAGTGACACACATTTTTTTTAGTGAAGTACATTAAATTATTTTAATAATTTAATGGGATATATGGAAGGACAAGGTATAATATTGAGAGAATGAGTGGAGTGTTTAATGAGAGAATGAGTGGAGATCTATATTATGGTGTATGGTTTCACTATGAGAGAATAAGTAATTTGAATTATATGGAAGAATAAGGTGAAATTTTTAATTTTGAGTGTTCTTTAAATGAGAGTTTTGAGGTGCATTTGGAGTGAAGAGTTAATATTCTTAAAAGGGGGAAGCCCATTGTTGTAGGAGGTTGAGTCAGTTTTTTTTTTTCAAAGAGATTTTTCTTCCCAGAAGTTCTAAAACTTTGATTCCATGAAGATGTTGTGAAGCTGAACGATTACGTACTCCAAAGTTTAATAAAGATATCATTTTTTGGTGATTGTGTCCTAGATCCACCCGAAATTGAATAAGGGGATCTTAGGTACACCATGTGTGTTTGTAATGGCGAGTGTTTTTATGGCTTCATGTTGTTGCTTTTGATTTGTGTCTAGTTTTGACACATAAATGATCTCATTTAACACACACATAAAGCTCATTACAAAAAAGCACAACATTCATAACGAAGTAGCTTCAAGGAAGGATAATTAAGCTCAACACATACATCTGCGCATCTACAACAAATAATCAAAGTTTTTCAACATCATCATTCCACCTCAACAAGAAAATTCACTTAATATAATCAAGTTCATGTACCTGCAAACTCCAGCACTTCAAAGCAAAGTCTACATCACTACAATCAAGTTCATAAATCTGTAAACTTCAACGTTTCAGAGCACAGTTTACATCAACATTTTTGAACTTGTAATCAAACTCAAATTGCATTCAATTGTAAGGGTGTATTCTCAGTTGAAACCGACACCCAAGTTTTGAATTGAGTCAAATTAAGTCAAATTGAATTCATTGTAGTGAGTCATTAAAATCATTAAGTGTTTTTGGGTGCATTTTCGACAGTGTTCGACACCCTTTCTTTCAGCAGAATCAAGTGAATGCACGAGTTTTAACTCTAAAGCAAACAAACAACAAGTTTACATCTCCTGCAAGTGAGCATGAGTAGTCATTCAAGGAATTTGCATCAAGTCAATACAAAGTTGCAGCAAGTGAGCATGAGTTCTAGTAAACTTGAAACAAAAGACACTAGTTTCACGAAGAAAGAGATCTAGTGAATTCTGAAGTAAGCGAGCATGATAAACTCAATCAAGTGAGCCAATACAAGCCAACGTGATATTCAAGCAACAAATCAAGTGTGCGTGAGTATTAAGTGAAGTGATTGTTCAAGAAAAGTGATCGTCCTCAAGCGAGCATGAATACAAAAGATCAAGAAAGAAAGTGTTCCAAACAAGCACAATAAGAAATAAATGAAGCGAGCATGCCATTCAAACCACATAGCAAGTGAGCCTGTGACTCAAGTAAAAAAATCAAGTGAAACAGTTTAGAGCATGACATCTATGACAAGAGAGCCTGAATTCAAGAGAGCGAGTTCAAATGGCGCAACACTTCAAGATGATAGAAGTTCTTCACAATTTGATCATCTGAAGTGATGAATTCATGGTGCACATCAACAAAGAAACTCTTGCTGATCTTTCATGACATCTACAAAAAACAAATGAAACCATTGAGTTTCTTCAACTAGAGTCGCAACTAAAAAGAAATTAGTTATAAGAGAAGAGTGGTGCTTCAGAGTCTTTGAACCATCCAGCTAAAGATGATTCTAAGTCATTCATCCCAATAGCTTCAAGTGTCGAAGTTGTTCCAGTTCAAATTTCTTCCAAGCCCGTCATCAAGCCATGGGAAGAAATTCAAAATAACAAGAATTGACAAGGCTTAGGATATGTCAACGATGACACCAACTTGCATATCCCTGATTATTCCAATGCAATTAAGTTCGTCAGTGTAGGATTTCTTGCATAAGTCACCTCAGCAAGTTCTGAGAAAGTTGCAGACAAACAAAAACGCATGCAACCTAAAGTTGAAGTCAAACCAAAATGTCCTCATTATCAAAGAACTGGTCATATGGAAGATCAGTGTTTTGATCTCCATCCTTGTTGCCATTGTGGCAAGCCCAATCATTCCTCAGAAAAATGTTGCAACCAGCAACAATCAGCTAGATTGATGATACATTATGAATGGATCGATCCTTGGAAATGGTCATCCACAGTCAAAATATTGTCTCACTTCTACAACCGAATACAATCACACATAGTGCAGCCAACAGTGAAAATATGATGGTACTCTCATGCAGTTGAATGGGGGAGTACACCAATGTAAAACTCCTACACCTAAAGGGGGGGAGTTCAGGAAAATTTTCCAGAGAAGTGTCTCTCCTTTCAGCTGACAAAGGGGGGAGAATGTCAATGAAATTGACGGTGGTTGTCAGAATGAAAGTCTCGACAAAACCAACAAAAGCAGCCAGTGGGCAGCTTCTGTAGCCAGTGGGAATCTTCAACAACCAATGGGCATCGATAAATTCTCCAGTGGGCAGTCGACAACAAATAAGAAGTGAGAAGTTTTCAATACAGCAAAAGCAATAGTGAGTTGTTTTTGACATCATCAACCAGTGGGCGTTGAACAAATTTTGTCAGTGGATAAAGGATTTTGATTTCCTGCAAAGGATAGATGGATCCTTTTGCAACTTGGCACGTGATGGAGTTGTCAAGTGAAATTCAGAGATGAATCAAACATGTAGCTGACTCATGGTCTCTTTAGATTGCAGTTTTTCAACATCCAACTTTGGCGATTTTTCAGGCAATGTTTTTGAGGGTCAACATGAGAACTTGGGAGATGGTTCCTCATTCTTATTTTGGATTTATCATTGAAGGGGGGAATTTTAGCCTCTCTCAGAAAACAATAATAAATCCAAAAATTAAATAAATTAATTAAATATTACAAGTTAGGAATTTGTGCCTAACTCTTGGGTTGTTCCTCTAAGATAGGAGTTAGTTTAGGTAGCTCCTATATTGGTGGGTGTTTGGTTGAGAAATTATCTCAACAAGGTGTTCAAGCTAGCACATACTAACTTGAGACACTGTATCCTCATCTATTTAATTGTAAAATTACATTCTTTTAATAATGAGAAAATGTGTGAGGAAGCCGTGAGGCTGAAGCCTTTTCTGCCATTATTTGGTGTCTAGTTTTTTATGTGTGTTTTCTGTATTTTTCTGAGTTAATTTCATTTTTCAATACATATATCTAAGGGATTTTATGAATTTCATTCCAAACATATAACACAGGTCAGTCAATTAGAATTATTCCAAAACTTTATGGAGAGTAATACTGATGTGAAGGTTTCCCTTAGCACATTTGTGAAGATTAAACCATGGTACGTCAGACCTATCACTATTTGAGACACATTTTGTTGTCGATACCATGTAGAATTCCAATTATTTTATGAGACATTTGTAAATTTTGGCATAAAATATTGGTCAAATGACCCCCCTCCTTCAACTATTCGTGAATTTTTATCGAAGATATTATGTGCACGAGAGAATAACGAATTATTTTATAAAAAAGAATGTGTTGGTGGAAGAAAATGCGTAGAATGCTCTCATTTGGCACTCTACAATGCAAAGTAGCCCATTGATCCTAATGATCCTAGACTGTCAAATCTCAGTCTAAATTGGAAGTGATATGAAAATGTTACTTACACTCCTGTTGCAGATTCAAGCACAACATCAAAAAAGATCACTTTACTTGACGACGACATTCCAGTGACATCTTTTATGGAGAAGTTCAGGGTCCAAATATACAAATATATTAAGCATTTTCATATAGCACGATGGCAGGATTTACAGTTCCAGAAATCACGTGATGTGTTCCCCAAAGGAACAATATTATCAGCGGTTGATTTCGCTGAGAATTACACGTTTAGTCCAAAAAAAGAGATACAAAGTGAGTATTATCATTCAGAGAAAGTATCTATATTTGTGCATATTTTGTATAGACATGCAGAGCTTGCTATCGATGGTTTTGATAGTGATGAAAAGAATCGTGAGGTGATTAAGGAGTACCATTTCTACATTAGTGATGATCGAATACATGATACATGTTTTGTTCAGCATTGTTTTAATGTTATTTATAATGAATTGTTGAAAAGAAGGGTCACTTTTAAAGAACATTGGGTATGGTCAGATGGTTGTGCTAGTCAATTTAAATCAGAAAGATTGTTCTTTTGGTTGTCTCGTCTTTATAAGAGAACCAACATTCGACATACATGGAATTTCTTTGAGACAGGGAATGGAAAAGGAGAGCATGATAGTGCTGGGGCATGCATAAAACATGCACTTAGGAGGCATCAATTGAATCACTCAGCTTCCCGACTTGCAAATTCTTTAGATGTTGTTAATTGGTGCAGAGACAATTTAAGTCATGTATCGAACCCAAGGATGGCTGATGTGCACAGGTAGGAGTACACATTTAACTAACAATATATTATACATGTCTAGATATATATGTGTATACATATATGTTTGTTTTTCTCAACTAGGTACTTTTGGAATATTGGAATGGGTGATGTTGATAGATCGATGCCATTTAATTTCCTTGGAATCCCTCAAAAAACAAGTTTACACTCAATTAGGAGTAAGAACATGACAAATATACATTGCTTTGAGAAATGAAAGTGCTCTTGCTTTTGTTCTGCATGTATTGATCAAACAGATTCCATCGAATACTGTGAAAACAAAATTAAGAAATTTGGAAACACAAGTAATTGACACCATTGCCCCCATTTGGAAACGTGACTGACAAGGAAATGGACAATGAAGTGGTTGTGATTGACAATTATTATGATAGTGTTGCTAATATGGTTAGACAAGGTGCTGTCTTCGTTGTCATTGTAACATAAAATAATCAAGAAAAAGAGAATTATTATTTATTACAATGCAATATGTCTAAATCCATGTCGCTGCAAGAGTATAATGATCCATCAAATTATACATACCCAATCGGTTCAATGGTGTTAATGGGAATTTTTTTTGAAGAAGTGAAGAAATGTAAAGATAATATTATTCTTCAATATTACCAGCCAGAGGTTATTTATTCCCAGTATAGTCACTTGGTCATAGCAACTCGGTTACTATTTAAGCAAGTGAAGAGTAGAAAACAATAGTGACAATCGAGGTTATTGATAGATGATCATGATGCCATTATGGAAAATTTTCCACTAGCACATTTCATATGAGTGGAACACATTGTTCAAGATGAACAATGAACTTTGATTCTAGCGTTAGGACATATAATTGCTAGAATGCATTGGAATTTATATAGTTTAAGACTATAGTGTGGAATGCTTTCAAATAAATGGACATGTGGATGGTTAGATGTGTGTTGGTAGGAACAATATATTATGATCTACTAGATTAGGGTGCTTTGCTATATAATTAATTTATGGTGATTTAATGTGTCCATCATGTTTACTCCTAGATGATCTTAACTCGCCTCTTTTTTTGCATGGATATAATGGTGATGAATGAATATTTAGTTAAATGTATAAATACAATAATGCCCAAGGCACCCATGCGGTCACAACTTAGCAAACCTGATATGGGCACCCTCAAAAGAAACGACCTGACCCGAACTCATTTCATCAGGCGCCCTCCCAAGGAGTGATGCCTTCCACCTGACCGAACAAATGCACAAGGGAGAAAATGGAAAATATCCTGCCCAAACCTGCACAAGGCACCTGTGTGGTCACAACTTAACAAATCTGATACGGGCGCCCTCAAACGAAACAACTCGACCTGAAATCATTTCATCCGACACCCCCCCAAGCCATGACGCCCTCTGCAAGACCAAACGAACGCACAAGCGAGCAAATGGAAAATGGCCCATATGAACGTGCAGAAGGCACCGATGCAGTCAAAACTTAGAAAACCTGATATGGGCACCCTCAAATGAAACAACCTGAACCGAACTCGTTTCATCGAGCGCCCTCCGAAGGCGCGACATCGTTCGCCCGACCCAACGAATGCAAAAGGGAGCAAACGGAAAACAGCTCCCACAAATGTGCACAAGGCACCCGTGTGCTCACAACTTAGCAAAACTGATACGAGAGCCCTCACACAAAACAACCTAACCCGAACTCGATTCATCGAGCGCCCTCCCAAGGCATGATGCCCTCCACTCGACTGAACGAATGCACAAGGCAGAAAATGATAAACACCCCGCACGAATGTGAACAAGGAATCCATGCGGTCACAACTTAGCAAACTCAATACAAGTGCCCTCAAAGGAAATGACCCCACCCAAACTCGATTCATCGAGCGCCCTCCCAAGGAGCGACGCCCTCCGCCCGACTGAACGAATTCACAATGGAGGAAATGGCAAACGGCCTACACGAACATGCACAAGGCACCCGTGCGGTCACAACTTAAAAAACCTGATACAGGCAGCCTCAAACGAAACAACCTGACCCAAACTCGATTCATCGGGTGCCCTAACAAGGCGTGACACCCTCTACCTGACCGAATGAACGCACAAGGGAGAAAATAGCAAACAGCCCGTACGAACGTGCACAAGGCACTCATGCAGTCACAACTTTTTCAAACCTAATAAGGGTGCCCTCAAATGAAATGACCCGACCTGAACTCAATTCATCAGCCTCCCTCACAAGGTGCGACGCCCTCCACCCGACCAAACAAATGGACAAGGGAGAAAATGAAAAATGGCCCACATGAACGTGTACAAGGCACCCGTGCAATCACAACTTAGCAAACCTGATATGGGCACCCTCAAATGAAACGACTTGACCTGAACTCGATTCATCGGGTTCCCTCCCAAGGCGCGACACCCTCTGCCCAACCGAACAAATGCACAAGGGAGAAAATGGCAAACGGCCTGTACGAACGTGCACAAGGAACCCGTCTAATCACAACTTAGCAAACCTAATACGGGTGCCCTTAAATGAAATGACTCGACCCGAACTCAATTGATCGGGCACCCTCCCAAGGCGCGTTGCCCTCCACCTGACCGAACAAACGCGTAAGGGAGAAAAAGAAAAACGGCTTGAAAAAACATGCACAAGGCACTTGTGTGGTCAGAACTTAGCAAACCTGATACGGGGGCCCTCAAACGAAAGGACCCGACCTAAACTCGATTCATTGGGCACCCTCCTAAGGCGCGATGCCCTCCGCCCGACTGAATGAACGCACAAGGGAGAAAACGGAAAATGGCCTATAGAAACATGCACAAGGCACCTGTGTGGTCTCAACTTACCAAACCTGATATGAGCGTCCTCAAATGAAACAACCCGACTCGAACTCGTTTCGTCGGGTGCCCTCCCAAGGCGCGATGCCCTCTGCCTGACTGAACGAATGCACAGTGGAGAAAATGGAAAATGGCCCACACGAACATGCCCAAGGCACCCGTGCAGTCACAACTTAACAAACCTGATATGGGCACCCTCAAACGAAATGACCCGACCCGAACTTGTTTTATCGGGCGCCCTGCCAAGACGCGACGCCCTCTACCCGACTGAACAAATGCACAAGGGAGAAAATGGAAAATAGCCTGCACGAAGGTGCACAAGGTACCCGTGTGGTCACAACTTAGAAAACCTGATATGGGCACCCTCAAAAGAAACAGCCCAACCCGAACTCGTTTCATCGGGCACCCTCCCAAGGCGCGATGCCCTTTCGCCCGATCAAATGAATGCAGAAGGGAGAAAATGGAAAACGACTCGCACAAACGTGCATAAGGCACCCGTGTTGTCACAACTTAGCAAACCCGATACAGACGCCCTCAAATGAAATGACCTGACCCGAACTCGTTTCATTGGGCGCCCCGTCAAGGTGTGACGCCCTCCGCCCGATTGAATGAACGCACAAGGGAGCAAATGGAAAACTACCCACACGAATGTGCACAAGGCACCCTTGTGGTCACAACTTAATAAACCTGAGATGGGCACCCTAAAACGAAACGACCCGACCGGAACTCGATTCATCGGGTGCCCTCATAAGGCGCGACACCTTCCACCCATGCCTTGTAGCAATAAATCCAAAATTTTTTACATGAAATTATTATTTCCAAAGGAAAACAACTCAACTCTCATCAATGTTTCAATATAGATGAATAGAAATGGTTTGGTAAATTTCAAATTTAAGGAGAAAATTTATTCAACTAGCTTATAGTTTGCATATTGATAGCTTCAAAAAAGTATCCTACAAATGTCAAATGTCAAATGTTTCTATGTTCATTTGACATGTTTCTATTTTACATGTGCTTGGAAAATATTGTTCACAACGTGGAATAGATCCTACAAATTAATATTCAACATCTTGTAATCGAGATTTAGTTAAATTTCTCCAAAATTTTGTATTTAATCGTTTACATATTGCACACATCCCCTTGTAATCTATATTTTTTCTTCTCAATATTTTGACAGTTTCAACATGTTCTATGGAAAACATTCTTATACCTTATTTTGTACTTGAGCCATTTCCCTTTACTTGGGAGTTGCTATTTTAATTTCTTTTGGAAACATTTTTATGACTCTTTTCAAGTATCATGAATTTTCTTATTCATAATTATATTTCTAAATAGTACAATATATAAATATAACAGATGAATAATGTATGTTATTACTTGTAATAATGGTTTCCTCATCAATCATCATGAAATTATCAAATATGGTTTAAATATTTTTTCTCTATTATTATTAGAATCCAACCTCATGGGCATGGGTGCATTAAACTAGACAGTGTTCTCTTCCATCTGTTGTACAACTTGTCATTTTCATCCTTAAAACTCTTTTTTATTGAAATATAACCGCACCATATAACCAAATTTGCATTATTGGGTTGTTTTATGTTGATCATGGTCCTCCTTTTAACAATTTTAAGTTATGTGTAGGTTCTTGCACTTCCAATGGATTTCTCAAACCTTGATTGTGACCTTAACAATTTTTCCTTAATAATTACCATTTGTAAATGGGTTTTTAGAAAATATAAACAACAAGAAATTAAAAATAATTTTTTTATGATCCTTTTCAAGTGTCGTGAATTTTTCTATGCAATATTGTATTTTAAAATAGCGTAACCTATGGATCTAACACCAAGCATGCTACTACTCATAATAATGAATTTTCATGATAATAATCAATCATCATGTAAATCTCAAAAAGTTTTACCCTTCTTTATTTCTGTTAATAATGTCAAAACTATTCATAAAGGTGTGTTTAGCTATGAATTATTTCGTATGTCTGAAAGTTTTTCTAGTAATGGATTTCATGCTTTTATATTAAGAGATAGATATCCCACCCCATGTAACAATAAATCCAAAATTTTTTAGATGATATTATTATTTCCAAAGGAAAACAACTCAACTCTGATCAATGTCTCAATATAGATGAAGAAAAATGGTTTGGTATATTTCAAATTTAAGGAGAAAATTTACTCAAACTAGTTTATAGAGCATATGTTGGTAGCTTCAAAAAGATACTCCTAGTTTTTAAAATTGGAAGAAAGATTAGCTTTATTATTTGATATTTTATTGATGGAGCATAAAATTGGAATCATAACAAATAGAGGCATATGCACTTTGAAAAGGGCTTATAATTGCTAAAGGAATAAGAATGAATTCAATCATTATGATTAATGACTCTAGGATAATTATCATTCATATGATTAAACAACCATTACGACAATTGATGTTCGGGGTTCATTTGTAGGCATCAATCATAAGATAACCCTTCAAGGATTCTTCAAGGGTGTCTTCAATAACCCTTTCCCAGGTAAGATATATCTCCGTAGACTTCTTAATAGGTGCTTCTGAAAATTTCGTTGATTTTTCATTGTCCAATGCCTCACTTGTCCAAAATAAGTCTCCAACAATGGTCTTGATGTTGGACAACTCCAACACTTCAACAATATTTGTTGTGTTCCAAGAGTGATGATACATAGTCAAGGTAATTACAGCAACCAAGGTATTCACCATTCTGAGAGGTAGTATTATTGTGTTGTGACTGTTTAGCAAAGAAATCCGACCCAAGAGTGATGATGCATAGTCAAGGAAATTACAGCAACCAAGGTCTTCACCGTTCTGAGAGGTAGTATTATTGTGTTGTGATTGTCTAGCAAGAAATTTTGAGCAAACAATGATGATACATATTTAGGTCAATTACAGCAATCAAGTTCTCCACCATTCTCAGAGGTAGTATCACTGTGTTGATACTGTCCAACAAGGAAATGAGCAGAAAATCTATACACATTCCAATGCGGTTGTAGTTACTACACATGAATCATTGTAATCTTCCACAATTTGAGCTTAGGAGTCCACCAGAGATTGAGAAAGGAGTTCACCACAATCTTAAGGATTCCACCACAGTCTAAGGTAAGCTTTTTGATGACACTATATCAAATTAAGAAGTTTGAATTTATGTTTTCATTATACTAAGCTATAACAAGAGACACATAAATACATGTTGATAGCAAAAAGGGCCAATACTCTACAACATGTTGTAATTGTTACTAAATACTTGGTAAAACTCAATAACTGTTTCAAAACATAAATTAATGCTCAAGAAGAATTAAAAGTTAAAATTGAATTTAAAGCAAATTATCAACAACCAAGGATATTGATAAGCAAAAAAAAAATTAAACCAACTTTTTCCGAAACAGATGACTTGCCTCTTATGAGATATTAGATCATTGATTGGAATATATATAGCTTGCTGGAGAAATATTACAAAATCAAATTTCATTAGTGATAGAATATCACTTGAAATTATTCTCTTGATGAAAAACATAACACTCATATTTTGAAAAAAATTTCAACTCGGGAAACTAGACTCCATCCGAGCTTCCACAAAAATAGTAAATAATTGTAAGTTTGCTTGCAAGGTCAAATAAAGTACTCATGTTGAAATTAAAAGATATTTGATAGCATGTGGACATGGAGTATACACAATACACGCAAAAATACTTGACTATGTAAATCTCTCTGATTGTCTTGATTATGAAGTGTTCCCTCCATCGGCGACATATCACAGGTCACTTAAAATGTTAAATATGAGAGGCAAGAATTGACTGTTTGGTCACCTTCATCATCTTCCAGCCAATAAGTTTCAGGAATCTTTACTACCTTCTCATAAATTTCATGATTGTCATGACTTTGCAGGTTCTTAATCTTCTCAAGTCCTTCAGCATCATCAATATATTGTGCATAGATATTTACACCTCTAGTGTTGCCCAGAACCTTCTCTGCTTCCCCAACTTTCAAAATATTATCTAGCCCTTCAAGACAAACAGTTACAATTATTGGGCCTGGAAAGACTAGAAGATCACATAGAGGCTTAATGAATCCTTGATTCATAATATATCTGCAACCAAAAGCACAAATTAGTAGTTTGTCTAGGATGAGATTACCCAATGTTATCCCAGTAAATGTTATGATAAAATAATTTTTATATTGACCATTTATTGGCATAATACTATATTGATACTATTGGCTAAATGAGGAAATATGAAATTTGAATAGACGATGACTTATAAGATAATTGACAAACCTCTCACATCTATTCAATTTGTTCTTTGCAACCTCCAACATCATTGTAAGTAGCATCTGGCTTTTCTTCAACTGTCATCATTGTCACATTGGGATCAATCTTAGGAGGCAAAGGGATCTGAATCTGATACTTATTGTGATCAACCCTACATAAATGAAGAAGACCATCAATGATTACATTCCAGACAAAACCCACAAGGTGTGACCTGAAGGAATCTCTAAATTATTTTATGACATTAATGCAAACAACATAAAACATTAGAGTTGAAAACATAGTAATGCTTCACTAAGAAGTAATGTGATATCTCATGTGTCAGTGACACTTAGAATTGATGGATAATATCACATTCAACTCTAAAGGAAACAAATTGTTTTTATTTTGGCTGAACCTATAAGAGAATAATGACTTTACTGTATGATCACAACACGACGTGGAGAAATAGGCATACCTTAGAAATTTTTTTAACATTAATGACATACATGGAATCATCACGTTTTGGATTAATGATCTTCATGCACCTCGCTACCTGGATGAGGAAAAAAACATATTCAGATCAATTAGATGTGAGAGAGATTGATATGCTTGACCATTTTTACAAAAAAACATTCTGATTAATCAAGCATAACGAAAACTGATTTGTTTAACATTGTTTTGGGTAAATAAAAATCAATTAACACAAACATGATATGCATCAAATATTTCCACATATATTGCTTGGGAAAATCCAATCCCAGGTCTAATGTTCAACAGTTGACCCCCAGACTAAGCTACTCTGAAGCAAGTCTGATATTTCAATGTTCAACACCTTAGCTGAATCTAATGAAAAATGTAAACTATAAGAGAATTGACAAACCTTTGGCAGATTATTATGTAGCATTATAGCTAGCCTTCAAAGGCTTACTCAGATTGTTGGGGTTAAGAAGCAAAATAAAGTCCACTCCACAGATATTACCATGGTGATTGCGATGGCTAACCCACTGGCAAATCAATAGCTCATTAATTAGAAATTTGTAGCTCAGCACAAGTTAATTTTGTTTTTGTTCCATTTTCAAGAATCAATACCAAAAGGAAAATGATTGTAAAACCTACAACCCTATGACCAACATACAACTAAATGGTACAAAACTTATGAGCATCGACATCATTGTCTCTGTAGTGGTGAGCAATATCATAGGAAGAAACAAACCTTGAGACTGCAGGAATTTGTAAACATGCCCTCGTTTTCTTCCATTCCAATCCCTGCATGGTACTACTACTTTAGAAACTGTAACCAAAGCAAATACTCTTAAAAGGAATAAAGCATGGACCTTACCCACAGAGAATAATAGGGACAAAAGGAAGCGTATAGTCGTTCTTGTAGGTTTCCAAATACTCTATGATTTTGTATACCTGTTACAGGTAAATTAATCATATTAATACGAAAGTAAATTACAAAAGTAAATTAATCATAATAATATCAAATGGATAGGACCCTAATCTAACATAGTTGTTTCACGTTGAACGAAAATTCATTAAATGAATATGAGGAAACCCATACACATTTTATTGAGGTCAAATATATTGGATAGAAGGAAAAATTAGTCGCATTTCCACATTTGCTTCATAAGATCTTGCAGGCTTTCCAAAGGGGGTGGCATGCTCTGCCCCACAATTTGCAAATCACAAAATATCACTCCCTTGAATGGTTGAATAATGCCATGGAGTAGAGGACTAGAAGAAAGAAGAGATCAAGTACAGAGGAACAAAGGGAGTGGGTAGCCATATAGGAAATTTAAATATTTTATCCATAGGAAAACCTCTGTTTTCTTGTACCTTGCATCATGACCTGGTCTGCACCTGAAAACTGTAAATGGTCTGGTGCAAATTTTACACTCTTTGTCAAAATTTGCTTTCGTATGCACCCAAAAAAAAAAAAATTTGCATTTAAACTCAATTCGACCACATATGTCAGTGCTTTTATAAGCCATATATTAATATACATTCCATATAGCACACAAGCACTTAAATTTGAAATAAGAAAATTCATGCATAAGAAATAAGTAATGATACAATAAAATAACTAAGAAATTTAAAATTTGATTTCTTTTAGTTTTTAAGTAATGATACATTAAAATAACTAGAGAAATAAGACATGATACTACCTCTCAAAGTCTATCTCTCTACTATTTCAAACTTGCTTACTATGTTTTTCCTACAGACAGTACATCATAGAGTTGTAAATGTCAGCACCTTCCAAAATTTTAAAAAATTTAGATCATCCTTCTTGACCATGTTCTCATGTTTTGATTTGAACATTAAAGTGATATTGAAGAAGGCTTATAAAATAAGGATAGCCCCAAGGTATCTCTATTGACTCCAAGGCATGTCACTAAAAGGTCAATGATTTGCATACATTCACTCAGATACAATACTAAGAAGGATAGTCCCAAGGTATCATTTTTCTCTAGATTGAGGCTTTGTAGGGAAGTGTAAAACGAGAAAGTTGTTGGGCATAGCTCTGCTTAACTGAATACTCAGCTAAACCCCACCCTCTACATTTTGTTTCCTCTAGGTTCTTCACGGCACAACCATGCAATTTTTGTTCCATAGAGACCACCAAATGGAACAAGTGTGAAGGTGGACCGTCAAAGTCCTATCCTCTCAATATTCCTAAATATTTGTCCCATGAAGAAATTTCAAAGAGGAAATTTTATCCTTGTTGTCCAATCATACATTTAAAGGAGTGATATCCGTAAGAGTCAAGCAGTTGGTGACACATGATGTTATTCTTCCAAGTATTGATATTTTTACCATTTCCTAAAATCCAGGTAAAGTGATCCATTATTATTGTAATGGCATAAACCATAAGTCTCCAAATGGACGTCCATCCTCTCGCTTGGAGAATATCATATGGATACTTCTTTATTTCTTGTATGAAATATTTTTGTGCAACTGCAAAACCTTTTTACACCATTCATACTTCCCTGACACTCGCCTTCATAGGATATTATCACCCAATGATAGAATTTTTGGTGTCAAGCCCACCATGATATTTGGGTTTCTAGAAGATAGAATAGTTGACCAAGTGAAATATTTGGAGTTAGATTACCATATACTAGAGAAATAATCTTAGTTCTTGAGCCAGAGTTTGCTCAACAATCGCCTGATCAAGCATTGGAGAAAATTGATAGATGGGAAACATCTAAATTGGAATTGTTTCCAAGGAGAGTTTTTCTCCTTGGGAAGATAAAAAAAATTATGGAACAGTCCCGGGGGACAAGAGAGCATTGTCATGCCATTCTCTTTTCATGTTGTGTGTCTAATCTTAATATATTTTGGTAAACAGAACTAAATATTTTCTGTCAAATCCACCAAGGAATAAATCCTTTGTACTATTGAATGAAATGTCCTACATCTTGTGGTGAGAAAAATTAGTAGAATTGAGGCAAGAAATTCTTATATGGAAACTCCAAAATTGTTGGAATCAAGATCCATTAAAAATGTCTTGTGAGTTTTCATCCCTTCCTAACCAAGAAAATTGCATGGGGGCTTGACGTGAGGAGACAAAAACTCAATTTCATTTTCTCAAGAATGAGATGCATGTGTTTGAGTTAATACAAATTATGCATGAAATAGAGTGGAAAATTCTATTTCTGAGGGGGAGATTCAAGGATCTCAACAAAATTAGCTTACCGCAAAATCCTGCTATTTTCGTGAGAATTATGGTGTTCTTAAATAAGATGAAATTGTAGCATCTTCCTCTCCTTCAGAAGTTCAGGAAATTGACTTGGGGCAAACAATGAATGAAATGAAAGATCAAAATATGCTTCTCATGAAAGACATTCAATAATTTTAAAGAAAATAATATGTTTCCCAAACATGTTCTCATAAATCTAGTGTTGCTTTAGAAGATACTTTTGCACATTCAAATAGTTACATGCATGATTATTACTTTATGACCGTGACAATAGTACCCTTGTTGAGAATGAGGATGAATATGCCAAAGATTCAAGACTTCCCACCCTCAAATTTTAATATTCTACAATCATTTTACCAGGAAAAGAAATTCCCTTACATATAATTAATGACTGAAGAATTTCCATTGCAGCATACCCAACATTTGACTTCATCATTACTATGTTCCTCTCCCCAATCCTTAAAAACTTTGTTCACATGCATTAATTATAATTTGTTAGAAAGTGAAATTAAACTTGTATTCTAAACTTGTAAATGCAACCAAAAGTAGATATTATAAATCATAACAAAAGAGAACTATCAAATATTTTCTAGCGTCTTTCAACCCAATAACCACAAAATGAAGTTTTATTCTACATCAATCCCTAGTAATCACAACATATAATCAAATAAAAAATGGAATCCTTGATTTATAGCATCTTGTAGTCTCTAAGGTTAGGATTAAAAAAATCGAGTGGTTCAAATGCTATTAGAGATCATCTTAAGTACCAGATCCATGTAAGGGGCCATTTCCCATGAGTCAAAATTGTGAAGGGCTCCAACGGGTTTGATGCTCTAGTCCCAATAATAAAAATTTTGTAAAAATCCAACACAACATTGCATAAAAGGCTAGAACAAACTTAAATGAAACTTTATTGTAAAAAAACTTATTTTTTCAAACATAGAATATTAACCAATATAACCCTTAAACTTGGAATACACACCAAAGGAAGTGTGTGCTATGTAGTGCATCCCCTTGTGGTGTGTTTCTAGAAGCACTTCCAATGGAGGAAATGGGCCACTACCCATTAGAGGTTATAGTGAAGGGTTTTGGTGGTTTTGATGCCCCATCTTTAATGAGTGAAGTAAATATGAACTTGTCATTTTTTATTAGGTGGGAGCTAAGGTGTAGTGTACCTCTATCACCACAACAACAAAAAAAAAAATTCAGTTTACACCCTAGTATGTATTGGTTAAACTTATGCATTGCATCCGGTTAGGATTCTCATAATAAGGTTAAATCGTCTGTCCCCAACTCTACACTTGAGTGTGGCCATATATATATTATATATTTATATATACCTACATTATGCCCATTGAACATAATTTCCCACATAGGTTAAATGCCACTTCCATAGAATTTACATATATGTAGGTCACCATATATATTTTTTGATTTATATGCCTCGAGGCACTGCTCTCATACCACAGGTCGGTACTCATAGCATTCTACTCTTGCGATGGCTTACCGATGAATGCCTGAGGGCAACCAATGACTCCTGAAATTTTTATGAGGGAACGGTGCCCTCGTTGATTTCTATAGATTTTTAATTTTGTAATTTTGCAAACATATAATGGATAAACTTTGATGCCAACTTGTATGAAGGACTGTGTTTATGGCCGTCTACATTTTCAGTGACGTTGGGTTTTGTTCGGCGTTTATGCCGAGACTCTTCCACCATCTGATGATGGTTTTTAACCTTGGACAGGGAATAACAATGTCGGATTTATAATATATGTCTATTATATATTTTCATCACTGTGTTTTTGATTGAATGTTTGGCACTCGATATTTATTTCGGTTTTGATACAGAAGAGTGGTGATAGGATATACGATAACCCTTAATATGCTAATCGTTTTTCATTTCAGATTTGGTTTACTCCTATAATGTTCTCTTCTGTGGATATAGTATACGAATTTATAGCAATTCCAGAGGGTCTGCAAAACAGATGTGTTCCCTATCTACGATAGGCTTGTGGTTGTGATTTCCATATTGTTGCCATGATTTATTTACATGCGCTCAGAATAGTGTATTGCCCTTATTGGGTAGCGAGTTATGACTCTAGCATATGATATTCCATAATGTGTTATGATTGCGAAATAAATACTAGACATACTAATCTCTTACTCTCAAATATAATCAGTATTTAAGATGACAGTCCCATATCTCCTGGAATATATGCTCTCTATCTTACAGTACATGTATGAACTATTTTTCGGAGCTGAATAAGTTTTCCACTAATTTTCCTTACAGCTTTAATAATTAGATTTAGAGTAGTTTATATGATTTCTATACTCTGTCATATCTATACTCAATGTTTATTTGTACCACCATTATCTATTTTAAATATATCCATGATAGATTTTCTAAATTTATCTCCAGGGGAGAATCTGTACAGGGTATCTCAATAGCATTAATGTGTCCAGTCAGTAACATTGGTTTATTTCTATAATTTTTTTTTCTGAGAATCTGCAGTATTCCCTGCTAATAATTACTTAAGTTTTTATAATTATATTTCTTGAATCCCCCTGGGATATTTCTTTTGTACATCATCTCCAGATTTAAATCCAAATTGGGTTTAGACATTCTGGTGGATATTATCTTGGGCTCTTGTTCTTGCTACCATACAGAAGGTAGAAGATTTGCTTCTGCCAGTTACTCTGTTAAAAGAAAGAACACCACAGACTCCAATAGCTTCTCCTTTCTCTGTCATATAGGTTGAAAAACCCATTCCTACTGTTCCTCTCTTATTTATTGAAGCAGATTAAAGTTACAAATAAAATTCATACTATCATTATCCAGCATGCAATATTTTCACTTCTAATATAAAGTAGTTAATTATATGTAGCCAATTCATACTGTAGAAAATAAAATCCATAGGTGATTTAAACACATACCACTCATGCAATAGACCAACCTCCCAACTGTAGAGTTCTATATCTCTCCCAGAACTCACCCCCGAGCTGAGACCACCTCCACCACAGATCAACAACCTTTGATCTGTTTTGGAGCAGCTTATTTAAGCTAATAGTTCCTTAAAGCCTGTTTCTAATTTTGCGTCCAGAATAGCAGGATGCTTTTCTTCCTGTTTGCCTAGGCTTCCCATTTTTGGATTCTTTAAAGCTGCTTTATGCTTTCCCTCAGATTTTTCCAGCTTGTTACCTCTTCCCAACTACTTTCCTCATCATTGGGGATTTTTAGATTTTTCCTCAAAATCTAAATTAGCATTAATTCCTTCCAAGGATTTTTGAAGGATTGTGGGGAATAGTTGCCTTATCCATCCTCATGGACTTAGCAAGTGATCTCAATTCTCATTTTTGGTCAACATGCATACCAGTACTTTATTAATTTCTTCAAATTGAATATTAAATTACATTCACAATTCATTCATCCTTTGGGGTCCACTCCCCTTAGGTTTTAAGTTCAAATGTCTAACTTTGAAATTTCAACACATAAATTGGGGGTGTTACATATTCCCCCTCTAAAAATAAACACCGTCCTCGGTGTTATTATTTAACTACTAGAGTTCATTGCTTAAACAAAAATGGATATCTCTCTATCATTTCAGCTTCTCTTTCCCAAGTAGCTTCTTCAGCAGTAAAGTGCTTCCACTGCACTTTTATTCTGGCTACTGTTCTGTTTCGCAATTCAATTTCTTCCCGCTCCAATATTTGAAGCGGTTCTGGCAGAAATTCCCCTTCTGGTTCCACTTGTACAACATTCCAATCAACTATGTGAGAAGCATCATGCACATATCTTTTTAATAATGAAACATGAAACACATCATGAACTCTAACATGGGGTGGTAAGGCCAGCTTGTAAGCCACTGGTCCCACCCTTTCTAAGACTTCAAAAGGACCACAGTATCTAGGAGCCAATTTTTCACAACTTCCAGCATAAAGTGTGCTCTTTTTGGGTTTGATACGCAAATACACATGATCTCCCACTTTGAATTCTCGATGCACCCTTTTCTTATCAGCATAGCTTTTCTGGCGATCTTGTGCTGTCTTGATGTTTCTTTGTATCTGTTTTACAATTCTCTCCATTTCCTGTAAGGCATCTGGTCCCAACATTAGTTTATCCTCTGGTTGACTCCAGCTCATAGGAGTACGACACTTCCTTCCATACAGTGCCTCAAACGGACTCATTTTGATTGAGGATTGGTAGTTGTTGTTATAGGAAAATTCAGCTAAGTGCAAATACTCTTCCCACTTTGATGGTCTGTCCATCACATACATTCTCAACATATCCTCCAAAATTTGATTAGTCCTTTCTGTTTGCCCATCGGTCTGAGGGTGATAGGCAGTACTAAAATTCAACTTAGTACCCATCCCTCCAAACAATCCTTTCCAAAATGCTGCTGTAAACTTAACGTCTCGGTCTGATACAATTACTTTTGGAACCCCATGAAGCCTTACTACTTCCTTCAGAAACACATTCACTACTTGAGCTGTCCCAAAAGTGGATTTTACTGGTATAAAGTGGGCAGCTTTTGTGAGAGTGTCTACTACAGAATCATGTTGATATTTGGTTTTGGGTAACCCTATTATAAAGTCCATGGAAACTGTGTCCCATTTCCATTCTGCTATTGGCAAAGGGTTTAACAGACCTGCTGGATGTTGATGTTCAACTTTGACCAGTTGACATTCCATGCACTTACTTAAATATTCTGCCACATCTTTCTTCATTCCTGGCCAGAACAATTTCTTTTTCAGGGCTGTTAACAGTTTTTGATATCCTGGATGTCCTGCATATGGTTGTTTGTGATATTCATCCAAAATTTCTCTTTTTAAGGACTCTACATTTGGAATATACAACCTGTTTTTATAATATAGCAGCCCTTTCTGGCTTTTGAGTGAAATCAGTTTTCTCCTTTTTCTGCAGTTTCACCAAGAGTGTTTCATAGTTTGGATCTTGATTTGTTGTTTTTCTCACCAATTCTTCTACTTCGATCTGCGCACTACTCCCAAGGCGGTTTATAGTCTGACAAGCATTCCTGCTTAATGCATCAGCAACTTTATTCTCTTTTCCCTTGATATGTTTAATGTCCATGTCAAATTCACTTAAAAAAGGACAGCCATCTGGCTTGCCTTGCATTCAGATCAGTTTGGGAAAAGAAGTACTTGAGACTAATGTGGTCAGTCATTAGGATAAACTTTTTCCCAAGGAGATAGTGTCGCCACATCTTCAAAGCATGGATAACAGCTGCTAATTCCATATCGTAGGCACTATAATTATGTTCATGTATTTTCAGTTTTCGAGATTCATAGGCAATAACGGAGTTTTCCTGCAACAGGACTCCTCCCAACCCCTCTCTGCAAGCATCAGTACACACCACAAATTCCTTATCAGGATCTGCAATCTTCAGTATAGGGGCTGATGTAAGTCTTTGTTTTAATTGCTCGAAACTGACTTGACATTTTTCAGTCCATATGAACTTAACTCCCTGCCTCTGCAGTGACGTGATGGGATGTGCTATAGCAGAAAATCTCTCCACAAATCAGCGATAGTAGTCTGCCATCCCCATGAATGACCTTACTGCTGAAACATCAGTTGGGACTGGCCATTCTTTAATGGCTTTTATCTTTTCAGGATCAACTGCAAGGCCTTTTTCAGAAATAATATGAGCCAGATATTGAATTTTATCTTTATAGAATTCACATTTGCTGAACTTGGCATATAACTGGTTTTCTTTTAAGGTCTGCAACACTATTCTCAAGTGTTCTTGATGTTCATCTTCATTTTTGGAGTAGACTAAGATATCATCTATGAACACAAGAACAAATTTATCCAGATACTTATTTAACACACTGTTCATCAGACACATAAATGTGGTGGGGGCATTTGTCAATCCAAAAGGTAAGACTACAAATTCGTAGTGTCCATACCGGGTTCGAAAAGCTGTTTTGATGATGTCTTCTTCCTTGATTTTGAGCTGGTGATATCCAGTTCTTAAGTCAATCTTCGAAAAGACTGAGGCCCCTCTCACCTGGTCAAAAAGATCATCAATTCTAGGGAGCGGATATCTATTTTTAATGGTCAACTTGTTTAGTTGACGATAATCAATGCACATCCTGAAAGTTCCATCTTTCTTTTTCACGAATAAGACTGGTGCTCCCCAAGGAGACACACTTGGTCTAATGTAACCTTTGTCTAATAATTCTTGCAATTGCATCTTCAACTCCATCAGTTCAGGAGGGATCATTCTGTAGGGAGCTCAGGAAACAGGTGTTGCTCCCGGCACCAAATCTATGGAAAAATCAATTTCTCTTTTAGGGGGAAGATGAGGAATCTCATCTGGAAAAACTTCCTTAAATTCCCTTACCACCGGCAACTCATTCAACAGATCTTCTCCAGTTTTATGTTCTACTTCTTCTACATGCACTGCATAAAGTTGGTATCCTTTTATAGCTGTTCGTTTTAATTGTAAGGCTGATATTTGTCTTACTGAAATGGATTTTGGTTTTCCTTTTAGAGTAAAAGGTTTCCCTTCTTCATCCACACAATGCAGGGTTTTATCCCAGCAATTCATCAGGGCTTTCTGCTTTTCCAGCCAATCCATTCCTATCAGCAACTCATAGGATCCTAACGGCAGTATGTTCAGAGTCACTTCTGTTGCACAACCATTTAATTGAATGGCTATTTTGGGCAATTTATGGGTTACTTTTCTCTTAGTCCCAGTGGCTAGCTGTACCAACCATGACTGCTGAAATTTTTCAGGTTTGATTTTACATTTTTCTACAACTCCAGGACTAATGTAACTTAAAGAAGCACTTGGATCAATCAAAACAGTAACAGGTAGGTTAGAAATATTACCCTCCATTTCCACCATAGTTGCTTGATGTTCCGCTTGCCGATTTTCCAAGGCTGCACTGATAGTTGGTATATTTCTGGCTATGTCATTTACTGTTTTTGCCTCTCGCTCTCTGCTGATCATGTGAATATTTCGATGGGGGCAGTCCCTCATCATATGGGGTTCTCCACAGCCCCAACATTTCAAAGGTTCCTTCATTCTGACTGTCCCTTCCTTTTTATTTTCCCCTTCTATTTGTTTTGAAGCCACCTGGGATTGAGCAGTTTGGCTCTCTTTGGGCTTGTTAAACTTCTTCCGCAGATGATCTCTGCCAAAATTCTTTAAATAGGCTGGTTTCTGTCTTTTTCCCTTAAACTCCCCCCTTGTTTAACCAGCTTTTTCCTTGTTCAGCCTTTCCTTTAAACTGCTAATAGCATAATCTTGCTTTTCTAACAGCTTCGTCCATTGTTTTTGGATTGTCAAATTCAATTTTCTCTTTGTATACTGTAGGCAAACAGTTCAGAAACCTTTGTACTTTTGCCTTTTCTTCCCTAATGTAGGGTACATATCTCAACAGGTTGGTAAAATTAGTAAGAAACTCATGAATAGTGAGTTGTCCTAGTCTAAGTTCGTGAAATTATTTTTCTTTATCATCATAATATCGCTCATTCAAATAACGATTTTTGAAGTTAGCCTGGAAATCCTCCCAAGTAACTGTCTTTTCATCAAGGGCATGCACCATTTTTGTCTCTTCCCACCACAAGGTAGCTTTACCTTGTAGCTGGTAAACAGCTAATCTGGCTTTCAGATTGCTCTCATACTCATAAACTTGGAAAAACTTAATCATGTTCAGCAACCAAGCTTCAGCATCTTCCTCCTTCTCCCCATCATAGGAGGGAGGTTTTATCTTTCTGAATTCCCCCTGCAATTCTCTTTTCTGTTTAGATTGATGTCTACCAGCATCATCATCATCAGATTCATCCATCTTCCTCTTTCCGGAACCTTCGCCTTCTTGGCTGTTCCGGGAAGTGAGTCCTCTGATGAGCTTTTCTTGCTCCTTACTGGCTGATGATAGTATGTCATTCTGGCTCTTTAATTCAGCCAATTCTCGTTGCAACCTGTGCAACATAGCCATTACCGGGGCATTGGGATCTGGTGAACCAAACTCATCCCGCAGATCCATATAAATTTCTGCACCTTCAGCCATTTTAGCACCACTGTATACAATCAGAATATTGATCAGTAATATTGAAAAAAAACAATCTCTGCAATATTCATTTATAAAAATAACATTCAGAATTCAGTGAGCACAATCATAATAGCCCAGTTTTATAACTTGGGCTCTGATACCATTTGTAATGTACCTCTATCACCACAACAACAAAAAAAAAAATTCAGTTTACACCCTAGTATGTATTGGTTAAACTTATGCATTGCATCCGGTTAGGATTCTCATAATAAGGTTAAATCATCTGTCCCCAACTCTACACTTGAGTGTGGCCATATATATATTATATATTTATATATCCCTACATTATGCCCATTGAACATAATTTCCCACATAGGTTAAATGCCACTTCCATAGCATTTACATATATGTAGGTCACCATATATATTTTTTGATTTATATGCCTCGAGGCACTCCTCTCATACCACAGGTCGGTACTCATAGCATTCTACTCTTGTGATGGCTTACCGATGAATGCCTGAGGGCAACCAACGATTCCTGAAATTTTTATGAGGGAACGGTGCCCTCGTTGATTTCTATAGATTTTTAATTTTGTAATTTTGCAAACATATAATGGATAAACTTTGATGCCAACTTGTATGAAGGACTGTGTTTATGGCCGTCTGAGTTTTCAGTGACGTTGTGTTTTGTTCGGCGTTTATGCCGAGACTCTTCCACCATCTGATGCTGGTTTTTAACCTTGGACAGGGAATAACAATGTCGGATTTATAATATTTGTCTATCATATATTTTCGTCACTGCGGTTTTGATTGAATGTTTGGCACTCGATATTTATTTCGATTTTGATACAGAACAGTGGTGATAGGATATACGATAACCCTTAATATGCTGATCATTTTTCATTTCAGATTTGGTTTACTCCTATAATGTTCTCTTCTGTGGATATAGTATACGAATTTATAACAATTCCAGAGGGTCTGCAAAATAGATGTGTTCCCTATCTATGATAGGCTTGTGGTTGTGATTTCCATATTGTTGCCATGATTTATTTACATGCGTTCAGAATAGTGTATTGCCCTTATTGGGTAGCGAGTTATGACTCTAGCATATGATATTCCATAATGTGTTATGATTGCGAAATAAATACTAGACATACTAATCTCTTACTCTCAAATATAATCAGTATTTAAGATGACAGTCCCATATCTCCTGGAATATATGCTCTCTGTCTTACAGTACATGTATGAACTATTTTTCGGAGCTGAATAAGTTTTCCACTGATTTTCCTTACAGCTTTAATAATAAGATTTAGAGTAGTTTATATGATTGCTATACTCTGTCATATCTATACTCAATGTTTATTTGTACCACCATTATCTATTTTAAATATATCCATGATGGATTTTCTGAATTTATCTCCAGGGGAGAATCTGTACAGGGTATCTCAATAGCATTAATGTGTACAGTCAGTAACATTGGTTTATTTCTATCATTGTTTTTCTGAGAATCTGCAGTATTCCCTGCTAATAATTACTTAAGTTTTTATAATTATATTTCTTGAATCCCCCTGGGATATTTCTTTTGTACAGCATCTCCAGATTTAAATCCAAATTGGGTTTAGACATTCTGGTGGATACTATCTTGGGCTCTTGTTCTTGCTACCATACAGAAGGTAGAAGATTTGCTTCTGCCAGTTACTCTGTTAAAAGAAAGAACACCACAGACTCCAATAGTTTCTCCTTTCTCTGTCATATAGGTTGAAAAACCCATTCCTACTGTTCCTCTCTTATTTATTGAAGCAGATTAAAGTTACAAATAAAATTCATACTATCATTATCTAGCATGCAATATTTTCACTTCTAATATAAAGTAGTTAATTATATGTAGCCAATTCATACTGTAGAAAATAAAATCCATAGGTGGTTTAAACACATACCACTCATGCAGTAGACCAACCTCCCAACCGTAGAGTTCTATTTCTCTCCCAGAACTCACCCCCGAGCTGAGACCACCTCCACCATAGATCAACAACCTCTGATCTGTTTAGGAGCACCTTATTTAAGCTAATAGTTCCCCAAAGCCTGTTTCTAATTCTGCGTCGAGAATAGCAGGATGATTTTCTTCCTGTTTGCCTAGACTTCCCATTTTGGGATTCTTTAAAGCTGCTTTATGCTTTCCCTCAGCTTTTTCCATCTTGTTACATCTTCCCAACTACTTTCCTCATCATTGGGGAAATTTAGATTTTTCCTCAAAATCTAAATTAGCGTTAATTCCTTCCAAGGATTTTTGAAGGATTGTGGGGAATAGTTGCCTTATCCATCCTCATGGACTTAGCAAGTGATCTGAATTCTCATTTTTGGTCAACATGCATACTAGTACTTTATTCATTTCTTCAAATTGAATATTAAATTACATTCACAATTCATTCATCCTTTGGGGTCCACTCCCCTTAGGATTTAAGTTCAAATGTCTAACTTTGAAATTTCAACACATAAATTGGGGGTGTTACATAAGGTGTTAGGTAAATGAGTGAAGCTAAATTTTCCACTTAATATAGTTCTATCAGAAATAATATCTATACATCTAGGGTAGTATACATGGGAGAAATAAAGGATATGGATAATTTTGAGACATTTACAGATTCTTCATGTGTCATCTCATTTTCAACTCAACATTGTAATGTAAAACAATCTAAATGCACTGGATCTGGAGATATTTTGAAACCTGATGAGATTCCAGTTTTTGGGTAGAGCACATTTGGGCAACCCACTCAGCAGAACCTGTGACAAATCCATTTCAAACTCTTCCTACAGTTCCTCATATGTCTATTGGTGAATGTTTGGGATCTTGTCCTTTTGTTCAATATGAAACATCCAGTTTTCATGTTAATAAAGAACTTGTTCAAGTAAGGACAACATCTCTATTGACTCCAAGGCATGTCAGTGAAAGGTCAATGATTTGCATACATTCACTTAGATACAATCCTAAGAAGGATAGTTCCAAGGTATCATTTTCCAGTGATTTTAACATTAAAGTGAGCTAGAAGCCTAGAAGAGTAACTAACATGGTCAATGATCTCAACTCAACTAAGCTATTGTGCACCACATGTTGGAATACAATCATACTGACATTAATCCATACCACATAAAACATTAGAGTTGAAAACATAGTAATGCTTCACTAAGAAGTAGTGTGATATCTCACTTGTCAGCGACACTTAGAATTGATGGATAATATCACACTCAACTCTAAAGGAAACAAACTCCCTAGAAGACAAAGTGAACATAAAAGGATGGTTTTTCAAGGGAGTTTTTTTATTCACTAACCCGACATGCATGCCTTCTTCAATATTAGTAGGGGAGACATTATCACCCAGTCCAACCACAAACTGCATTCCCAAGAGAAAGATATTTAATAACACTAATTATAATTAGTTGAAAAATACCTCTTGGTATAATAACCAAGTATAATTGACATAGGGATGGTCAACATAAAAGGTCAATAACAACTATAGATCACCAAATGATGTTTAAACATTCCTTCAACTATGTTTGCCATCACATAAACATGAGTTGGATTTTGTATAGTTGTTACAAGGCATTTCCTTACATAGTCAGATACTTGGGTCCACCTTGCACTTTGGGAAGCCTCTATGAGCCATAGTATTATTCCTACCTCCTTCAGTGGCGCCTACAACCCTACACCTTCTCCTCTCCAACATTAAATTCATTTACGCTCAGCCTTACCTAGTGTTTACACCATTGAAGCTCCTTCCTGTTCGACATGGCTATATCCATTTGAAGTCTTCACCTTTGTGCATACCCATACTCGATTACTCCCATGCTTGAGAACTCCAATGCCACGACAAAGAGCCAAATGTTGTTGAGGGTCCTCTTCTCAAGTAGAAGGGAGTGCTCAAGGAACACTTTAATCTCATAAGGAAGCACAAAGATATCATTCCCAAACCCCTGCTCCTATACAATAGGAAATCAACTATGTTGATATTGAATTTCGTGTTCAACATGATGAGAAAGTTGTTGAGGAGGTCTTCACTTCTATGGTTGAGTGGGTGATTGATTCAGGCCATAATTTAGGGTGCCAAAACCAACATCTATGTATAATAGAGCTATACTAGAACATGAAATCACTCCCAAAAAATGTCCTACTAGAGCATAATGAATCTCACAGGGAGATATTATTGTAGATTGATGAACTACAAATGGAGCAAAATAATCCCAGTTCGCAACACTGTGACATATCTACCAAGTTGGAACTTCAAATTTAATAGATGCGATGGAGAACAAAGCCGAGAACTAAATCTCAATATTCCCAGGGGTTGCATGGTAATAAATTTGGCTACCACTGTTCATGCCATGGACAATGAAACTAAGAAGTTGTTGTGAAAAATTGTGCCCAGATTGAGCATACAGCGTTTAAATATTGGAATGAAGGATTAGGTCCTTAATGAGATCACAACTTTGTCATTATGAATAAACCTTCAAACCATAGCAGAAGACATTAAATCCTATTAATCTAAGAATTGAATATTGCTACTCAAAATAGCTTATTCTACTGTAAAGTACTACTCAATAGAGCTTATTCGTTTCCTATCCTATTGTAGCATGTGCCAAAATAAGGCTGCCAATTGAAGTTAGTGAATTAATGCAGCCACCTCATGGATACAATGGCCCTTTCCTCTATTCTTAGTCATCATGCAAAACTAGGAAACCTCAAAACCAAAATTTTTATAGGATGGAATATTGCAATTGTTGAGCTGCAATAGAACCTAGGTACTTGAAAATGAAAAATGTCAACAATTTTGATGCAACAGTGGATATGATCTTCCAAAAGATATGTGTAACTGTCCTAAAGAGGATTGTTGTGAACTCTGTCAAACCACATATTGCCCCCTTTTCTTGAAACTCCCATTTTTCCATCACATGAGAGCACATAATATTGTCCAAATGATTGTTGTTAAGGGTCTGTATTGGATATATGAAAACTTGTCATAAGGGAAGCATGATCTGGAATTATGTCTTTTAAGGAATATTGATTCCATAGTTTTCCATAACCATTATTAGGCCACCACAAGTGCTAGTAATGAAACCCATCTAGCAGTTTTGAACCTAAGGCACTAAGTGATAGGCCTATAAATAGTTGGGGAATGCAGTCCACTATCATAGCTACAGAGTTTCCCCTGAGAGATCACATCCACATTATTACAGGCAAAAAGTTATGAAGCAGTAATATGTAGTGTAGAGCACTCCTTTATGGTTATTATGGAGTAGCAAGGCCACCAGAAAAAATTCTTCCAACCCTAGGTTACTGACTCTAATAGTTCTTATGTTTTAGTACGGGTAATGTCTTCCTGGTGTTTTAGGATTTCTTCTTCCCTTACTTGTTTTTTTGGAGTAGCAGGGGTTTGGGTGGTGGTAGGAATGTATCATGTCCTCTTCTTTCGTGGAACATAGGGGGGCCTATTTTCATGCCCTCTCATTCTCTCAGTGGTTGGTTTGCTACTAATTATCTCAACGTCAATATCACTATACTTCTATGGTGTAATAGAATTTGTCTCTTCTTCCTTAATATGAATTAGTAAGTACTTTTTAGCCAAGGGATTCATGACAATATACTCTTCCTCCTTCTCAATTGCAATGGGTGGAGTCACACAACATTGGGCTCATTTAGTGAAGTTGCAACCATTGGGGTTGCAATGAATTCTTGCCAGGAGTTTCAACCAAGAGATGAAATATATTGGTATGTTTGCTTTTTGTGCATGGGCTTCCTTATTTTGCAGGGACTTGAGTAGGAAGTACAACATATTGACATTGTGACAGTGTCTAAGATGGTGGAGGAAAAAAAATTTCATACTCCTCTAAGCCAAATGAATCACCTATACTGTCAGTAACCAAGTGAATTGACTATGGCTCAAATTTTTTACTGAAAATTAAATATTAGTTTTAGCATTCACTAGATACATAAAGGAGCCTCTCAACTGTCTATAAATTCACTAGATAGCCTATTTATAATGTGGCAATGATACCAACAAAGAAATGGTAAGAGGTTACCATGGTTTAATGTAGACTCTCTGACACAGAGCCTACACGATCTCCTTGAGGCTAAGTTTGCATCTTGTCAATATTATTTGTAGCCTGAAACGTAGAAACCAAAGTTAATAGAAAAGTTTGCAAAAAGAAATAGAATAAACATTATAAATATGATTAACAAAAAGTATTGATACCTGTGTGACGACTGGAACCTGAGAAGGAATAATATCTTCAAGAAGCCCTTAATGTGTAGTGCTAACCTGTAAATTCCATAATGTTAATACTTATACCATATAAAATTATGTGACATAAATTCAATTTCAATTTGACGTAAAAAAATATAGATAGATAGTAATGAATGTGGCACCTGTACATGATCATGTCCATGATCTATAGAATGAGGACTAGGGGCAAGGCAATGTTGTTCTAAGAATGTTGTAAACTGCATAATTTTTTGGAGACTGAATGTATATACACCAAAAAATCATGTTACATGCACTCTAGCTCATCTTATAAATGTGTATTTGAAAATAGATCAAAACTTTCTTGTACATACCTCGCCCATAGTGTGCATTTGTCGTGTAATGGATCGGTCATAGAGGTCTCTATATGACGATGCATACTCCATAAGTTCGTCTGGCTCCATCTCCCTAAACACGTCATCTGGAATACTCATAAATGAATGAAATCCTGCACTAGATGAAGGTTGGATTGTCCCTAAGCTGACTTCCCCCCTCCTAAAGCAGTTGAAATATGTTCTTGTATCTTCTCCCTCACTTTTGATGTAGCACTTGAGATAAGGGCTAAATCCTCTGTAAGTGTAACTACTCTAAATGTTCGAGGTGCTGGAGGCCTAGACTGAACATCTTTCATAGCATCAGGTTGTTCATATTTATGACCTTTTCTAGCTCCATAGAATTTAGACCCAATATCTGTATAGTTAGGGTCCATGTGCTCTCAGAATTGAGCAAACAAAATCCTAACAAAATATTGCGACACCTCATCATTATTTGGGAACTTCCCATATTCGTACAGGAACTTCTCATAAATATAAGGTGCAATATTGGGATCATTGAATCTTTCAATCTTCAGACGTTTTTTGTCTTCAAGCAGCAAGTCAAATAATGACAAGACCATTTCTTTAGTGACCCTACTTTTAAATTCATTGTAGGAGTGGATGCCAATCATTGATGCTCTCCTCCTATGCATCATGTCAAAAAAAACTTGGGTTGATGGTCCAACCCCACGATAAGTCTCTATCAAACTCTCCAAATTATGAAAAACAAGTTGGAGATAATTTCGACTAGGGGAAGAGAGATTGTAACTTTTCAATTCATTGCGCAATCTTGTGGAATGCTTCCTCATCCCATCAACAGTAAGTAAGCAGATGGTATCTTCCAAGGCATCTGCTCAGGAATATCACCAGGATGGGTGTAAAGGGGATCATAGCTCGGATTTCGAGAAAAATATTGAACCGTATAACCTCTGCCCTTAGGAGGGTTACCATCACCACCTGTAACATGTCAAATTATTTCACATATTAAAAATTAAATAATTTATAAGGAAAATTTTTATTTAAAAAATTTTCTGATCATTTGAAAATACCTCATGGAAAAAAGTATCTCTTCCTCTTCGATCATACTAGGATGGTTCCCTTCTGAGAAATGACCGTCTCTAACACCCACTGTACAAAGCATTAAATTTTTTATAACACAATTATATGAGACACACAATAAGTTTCACATTAAACATACATCAAACAATAAATTTTCCTTTATATTTTACCTGGAGGAGAAGTATCCAAGTGTGGGATGGATGCCACAGGCTAATACATTTTTCTCCTTTGCCCCTCACTAGCAATAGGGCCAACCACAACTCCTACATTTTCACCTATGGAACATAATGTTTTCACATTAAACACATGTAATTTGAAAAAAAAAAAATCACCTGTTCAACATTGAATATAACGTAAAATTGAACATTTTAACTAGAAATTAATCTAATGTGTACCTATATCGTGTATAATATAATCCTCAGAATGGGCTTTCTCAAATTGGGGGTGAATGGGAACAAGTCTATGTGGTTCCTCTTGTTCAAATTCCTGTCTGGGCGCACGAGTCATATGAGTGTGTCCACCTATGTAGGACAAAAAAAATTCACATTAATCAATTTTTCATAATGAATAATAAATATAACCTACTTGAAAACATAACATAACTAAACAAATAATGTACCTGATAATCCTCCTCTCATGGAGGGGTATCTGTAGGGCTCACCTGATGCCATTGTTGCTATAATATCAAATGAAATTTCTGTCCCTCATAAACAAATTATCAATCGAAATTCGATACAAATCTAATGATACAAACTCAACAAAAATAGCCCACTGGACTGTGCAGAAAAGACATGGACAGAGTTCAGCTTGGTCTGAGATTTGCGAATTGAATTACAGTGAATCAAGTTCAGATATTCCTCTGATATTTTCGAATTATATTCCAGGTTCAGGTCAAAATTTTAGGAGGTCAAGACAGGATCATATTACAAGTTCAGAGAAAATCTCACAGACATAGTGATTCGGTCCTAGTTTACAGTGCTACTCAATAATAAGTTTACAATGATACAGTGGCTAAGTTCAAGTACCAATTATAGTAGATGCAATTTGGATGATGCCAGAGTTCAACGTCTCGGTGTTTTAGGAGATGATGTCTCGATTTAAATGTATGGTGCCATTGTCCATAATCATCAGTATCAAATGGAAGATCATAGGAAGGTCAAGGGACTACATTTTGGTGTTATATAGAGGTCACAGTACAGTGATGTATCACTTTTGTCCTCATGTTGCTACAATGATAACCTTACATGAAAATGTTCTGGTGTCAAAGTGCAACATGCTGCAATCAAGGAAGTTTTTGGTTCAATCTGCCATGTCATTTCCTGGTGAAAAGTAGTGCAGAAAAGAGAAGATCATCATAAGGTGGATAAAAGAGCAGCATCGCTATACAAGATCTTAGACTTGGTCAAGGAAGGATATTATATAAAGACTAGGAACTGAGCTTTCCTAGGACTTGTATAGAAGAGTGCAGAAAAGAAGGATTTATCATCATTAAAACAAAGATCAAATCCTTACCTTTGAAGAAGATCGTTCAAAGAGAAATCACTAACACATCTTTTCTCCACCATCAAAGAAATCAAGATGAAGACTTTATCTTCACTTATCAAGTAAGTATCTTTCATTCTATAATCAATTTTTGTTTATGAATCAAGTAAGTATATTTCATTCTATAATCAAATTTTGTTTAAATTAATTTGTTTTTGCAGGGAGATCTATAAGCTGTTTGGGTTACCAATATTCATTGCATGAGGAGAATAGTCACAGTCCTTGAAGAAAGTAAGGTTATGTCACTTACACCAGATTTATACAAAATTGAGGTATTAAAAAATGAAGGGATATCTTCATAAGATATTAACTATGAGATATGGAAAAGACGATAAGATGGACAATGTAACAAATAGATAAGAAAAATTACCTCATTCAACTAGTGGTCTCTATACTAGGCGGAAAAAGACAAATCAAGGTCAAAAATGTTGAAGGATAAAAGACTCAAACATTTGCAGAATGGAAAAGGGAAGTCGAGGAAATTATAATAAAGATGGTCCTAAAGGGAAAATCTCAATAGGAGTAAGAAAATAAGATTAAAGAAAAAAATACGCAAACTTATGAATAAGGAATTAATTTATGTTGCAAACAATGTAGCATCCCGATCTAAGCATGGTAGGAACTCCTAGTTTTTTATTCTAGTTTCATTAGACCCTCACCTAGTTGATTCTTGTTCTAGTTTTCAAAATAGGGTATCAACATACCAAATATTGAAAATACTCTTGAACCTACTAATAATGGATGAAATCCTATATTTATTAATCTTAAACTTGGCATGGATTGTTGGGGCCTAACCCAAAAGGAATAAGATGACCCACCACCCAATGCTAGGATTTAGTTTGGAATAACACTTAGTTAGTATTCAAGGTAAAATTAAACCATGATGAGGTTTACTATGGAGGATCTAGAAATTATAAAGGAAATGAAAACCCTAATTGAGAAATATAAATTAGAAAAAGGTCAGTGAGAAGGAGATGCAAGCTAATATAGAGAAAAGGAGAGAGATTCTATACAAATGTAGCCATAATTTTCAAGGTTCCTCCTCTAACTCTATAATGGTTAGGGAACACTTTAGACATGTTTCTCCCATTCATGAAAGCATCCCACAGTTTCACTTTGAATTCCACAAATGAGAGAGTATTGTTGGTTTTGTTCCACCTTCCTCCACCACTACTAGTTGCACTCAGCCCACCATTGAAACCCTTGGAATAAGTATAAGGAATATGCTTATGAGTACATGGCCAAATTGTGGTATGATGAAGATATCCCCTTCAATATTTCCTACTCATATTATTATCAATCTACTTTAGAGTTCGTAGTTTTTGTTAGTAAGAGCTTCAAAGGCCATTTTTGTAGATTAAAAAAAAAAAAAACCATAAATGACTAGTTCATAGAGATTGAAAAATCATGGGGGAAAAAGGGTGATTTTTTTTCAAATGGATTGAATAATGGAAAGTCTCTTACTATGATTAATTTCCTTTTTTATTTTCACACAAGGATCCTTGTTTTTGACATCAATAAATGCATCTAACTGGGATTAATATGCAAACTTGTTATTTCAGCTATGAAATGTGATTGTCCTCAAGCTGGGAGTGGATAATGTTGTTTAGGTTATCACTGATAATGCCTCTAACTCCATGCACACTACAAAACCCAAACAAACTACAAAACTCCAAACCCAACCACACTACAAACTCCATGCATTCCAACTAACTAAAATTTGGATATTTGGTGTCAAATTATTTGTATTTACATTGCAGTCCATGAATATGTATTTTTTAATTATTTTTTTAATATTTTATGTTGTTTTTTGTAAATTTTTTCAAAAAATAGTCTATATGGACCGCTTTCTTGTTTTGGTTTGGTAGAACCCTTAAGTAGTTGATTTTGGTTGTGGTTTTCAAAAAGTTGGTCTCGCCATACCAAAAAACCCCAACCAGACTACAAATTCCATGCATTCCAACTACCTAAACTTTTCATATTTGGTATCTAATTATTTGGATTTACATTTAAGTCCATGAATATGTACTTTTTAATTATTTTTTTAATATTTTATGTTGTTTTTAGTAAATTTGTTCAAAAACTAGTCTATATGGACCACTTTCTTGTTTTGGTTGTGGTTAAAAAAAATTGGTCTCACCATACCAAAAGCCAATAAGCCTATTGGACCTACCAATCATGGATGGGAACCAATTATTTTCATCCCTAAAATTTTTGTGGATGATTGGGGCCTAACCCCCAAGGGCCATGGTGATCCACCACCCAATGTTGCTTTATGTTTATCCCAAACCTTGAGCCATTATACTTTCACATACTATAGGTTTTGAAGGATTTGGAAAATATTTTTATTTTTTAAGGGGTGTTGGATAGCCATTTATGGGAAATGTTCTTTAAGCCCAATCAATTTTGAGAGGGAGTGTTGAAATTTGGAGTAGCTTTGGGATGAACTCCCCCAAGAGAAGTCGAACTACCCCAAGTAGAAACCATCTTGACCCAAAGAGAATTTATTTGGATAAAGGAAAATTATTATTATTAGTGTGTTCAAATAGACTTGGTATTCATCCTATCATTTAATGCGGCATAAAATTTATTTGGGTGAGCAATCATCAAGGTGAATATATTTAAATATTCTAGAGGGAAAATTAAAAGAGGCTTTTCGTCAAAGTAAACCTCATAAATGAAGGGTCACGTTGACACCAAAAGGAACCCCTTGATTACTCCATATATTTATATAAATAGAAGGCCTTGGAGCTCATTTAAATCATATTATTTGGATTAGACAAAAGTTAAAAAGGGCTTCTGAGGGAGCCGCAAGATTGAGAGCCCTAGTAGAAGTGGAAAAAGGATACTTTTTGTGTCTATGGTGTATGATATCATTGGCCGAGTAAGGAAGGAGGCTAGCCAATCTTGTTTGGAATATTTCTGGGCATATTTGGAAACAGAATCTCTGTGAATAGGTTGCATACTTTCTGCGTCTTGGAGGTAAGGCTGAGCCCCTATGGTAACCTATTTGGAGGGCTGTAAGGCATGTCTTGGAGCACCAAATCAAGGCAGGTAACAACCTGAGTTCATGGATGATTCTGTGCATGAAGGAGGGCTAATTTTTCTTGGTAATAGGGTTGCATATTCTGAGTTTGTTTCGAAAGGGTTGAGCCCTAAATTGGATCAGATCTGAGGTCATTCAATGCTGGAACAAACCTATGTCTAAGGGCCAAAATTTCTAGTGAAACAACATTGAAGATAAGGTATGTTTGCAAGTGGTTTGAAAGATAGAATTGGAGTTGTAGCATTAGCTACAAGAAGCCCTAACCAAGGCTAAATATTTAGAGATTAAAAGTGTGCACAGGGTGAAGCTTTCATGAGCAAAAGTTAACATCCTCAAGGGTAAGTAATTGTATTCTATTTAGAGTATTTTCTAGAAGATATGGTCTACCCTTGTATATGTTTAAACAATAATGTTGAGTGACCTAAATATAGTGAATTTGGAGGCTTGGTAGAGGTTTGTTGGTGTTCCCTAGTACTGTGAACTATGGAAAACTCAATACAAATAAGTGGACAAAGTATTGATACAATTAAGTGGACAAATTATTGGACAAATTATTGCACAAAAAGGGCTGGTTGCCAAGCCTCAAAACAAATCCATTCAACCAAAATCATTGAGCCTCAAAACAGAGTCATCAAATTTAATTGTAGAGATATATAAATATCCATTGAGTAACCTTCCACAGTGAGTCAGAGACCCTAATCTAAATATAAAAGACTCCTGCATTTACCCCATGCCAGATAAACAAGATCTCCCTGATCCATGTGAAAGACCATTGCAAATATTTCAGACTAATAATGATCGATAATCATGAAATATTCTCCATTCACTATATCTTCTGGAGTTTAAATTTTTATTACAATCATCAAAAGGGTCACACCAGACGGGGTTTTCCTTTTTTGGCTCAGGAGACCTTTCAACAGTTTTGAAACTGGTATATTATGTTGCTGTGACTATGGGGTTTATATGAAAGGCAACACATTTTTTATTATGTTTATCTATATCGAGCTACCGTTGCATGTGGTGTTAGCAAATTATGTTTAATGACTACGGAGGCAAATTATGAAACCGATTAATCCACTCATGGGGTGAAGGTGCCATGTATAGTGAATATGAGAGGAAAATAATGATTGTATTAGCTTCTTTGAGAGGATTAAAATATTTAAATGTGATTGGAGAACCTGGCACAAATTCAAGAATTCAATTTGATCTCCATTTATAATAATGCTCCCTACAGTGATAAGCCTAAAATCCTGAGATTCTCTAATTTGTAGATGAAACTCAGCTCCAAAAATAATACAAAGGTGGATTTGGCCTATTTATAGATTGAGTAACTCACTCCCAAATGGATCTAGAACTCAACCCCTGAGTGATGAAATTCCTAGAATTGGTCTCCTACAGTAAAAAACTCAATCTACCAAGGAGAGTTTCGGTCTCTGCAATTAAAACCTCCATGAAGAAATGAACCTCGACCTCCAAATGAGAAAGGATGAATTTAACCTTATTACTCCAGCTATGCAATCAAGCTCGGCCCCTTTTATAATTGTTCGTTTAGACCCTGAAGATGATGTTTGTCCTACAAATAAATGATGCTCTCATTTTAAGATAAGGATAGATTTGATCCCCAAAGATAATTGATCTCAGCCTCCCCAAATTCTCTAATTTAAATATAAAAGACTCCACCAGACGGTGTTTTCCTTTTTTTGGATCAGGAGACCTTTCAATAGTTTTGAAACTTGTATATTATGATGTTGTGACTATGGGGTTTATATGCAAGGCAACACATGTTTTATCATGTTTATCTATATTGAGCTACCGGTGTTAACAAATTATGTTTAATAATTACAGAGGAAAATTGTGAAACCGATTAATCTGCTCATGGGGTGAAGGTGCCATGTACTGTTTCATATATCTAATACAAAAATTTTTTTCCCATGAAAAAGAAACATTCAATGGCTAGATGAAGAAGCTTACCTCGCTAGATGATAACGATGGCTCGATGGCAGCGACAGCTCCAATCCAAAATGAAAGCTCTGAAAACACTAAAATGACAGCACGAAAATGCAAATGACACTGTAGAATGTCGGCCGAGTTAATAATTTTGGATTTTTATTATAAGAATAAAACCCTTGGATGAGATTTAAAAAACCTATCGGACGAGAGTTAAAAACCTCTCGTCCAAGAGATTTTTTAACTCTCGTCCGAGATTCTTCCTGAGAGTTTATGTCAATACAACTCTTAGACAAGAAAATACATAACTGTTGTCAGAGAGAATTTTAACTCTAGTCAAGCCCAATCAAACTCTCGGGCGAAATATTAAAAATCTCTTGGATGAGAGTTTTAAAAACTCTCGGTTGAGAAATAGAGTTGAATATTTTCTTGGACAATAAATTAAAAATCTCACCCAAATTCTAGCCATCTGCTAAAAAGTGTTTCCCAACTTTTGGATTTCACCCTTAGGCATACCTCTTTCTACCTCTCCTACTATAGATGCTTCTTGAATCTGTGCTACTTGTGTTTTTCCTTTACGATAAGGGAATTTTTTTACATAATGAGGTTCTCCGCATCCCCAACACTGTAATGGGGGTCTGGTTTCCACTTCAAGTTCAAATTTATTAGTTTGTTTAGTGGCCCTCACCTCATTTTGTTATTTAAATATTTTTTGAGTTTTTCCACAGTTCCTATTCTACGGATTTTTATAGGAACTTCTAAAATTTGAGGATTTAAACCCTTTAACACCTTGGGCCTACTTTTTTCATTTATTTTTAGTCCACTTTTTACTGCTATCTCATTTCTTTTTCATCTTTTGAAATCATATTCAAAAATTTCGAATAGCTTCTTCCATGGTTTTGTTGTTATCGGAACCTAAACATTCCATCATAAACATAGGTAAACTACTAATGAATCGTTGAGATTTCACTTTTTCCTCATGTAAATAAGGAATATACCTTAATAATGAGGTAAATTTAATTATTAACTCGTCCATAGTAAATTTCCCCAGTCTCAAATCATGAAATTCCTTGGCTTCTCATCGTAAAAAATTTTATTCAGGTATTTACCTTTAAAATGTTTCTGGAAATATTCCCAAGTGACTTCTTCTTAATCAATTTTTCGTACTATTTTCAGTTCTTCCCACCATAATATGCATATGCCTTGTAATTGATAAATTTCCAATTGAGCCTTCAAATTATTATCATACTTATAGACCTGGAAATGATTGTTCATTTTAATGGGTCGAGCCTTAATAACTTATTCTTGCTCTCCATCAAGCATTGTAGGTTTTTTTTTTTGAATTCCCCTTGCAACTCAATTTTCGGCCTTTTTGATTATTTATGTCCAAAAACATTATCATAGTCCTCCTCATTGTTTTATTGGTCTCCTCCTAATTTTGATTTATCCTCTAGCGGTCTTTGAATCCCAACTCTGTTTCCATTGTCATGGCTTGGATTAGGAAGCCTATTGTTTTGTCGATCATAGGTGCTCATCTTGATTCTCTCATAATCCTTCATAAATATGACATTATCAACTTTCAATCACACCATCTCACTTTTTAACTATTGAACTGTCTCAAATAGTGCAACATTGGTGTTGCAAGCTTCCTCCCCCAATTGGACCCACATTTCAATATTGGTTATTCTTACTGTCATTAGGCCAAATTCATTTGTTCTTAAACCCTTGCCCCCAAACTTTTTTATGTCAAAATCTTTTCATTTTGTATCTTTTCTCATTTTTGATAATAAAAAGAAATTATGTTATTATATTTTCTCAAAAGGCCCTGATGTTGGAACATGATGCTCTGATACCACTTGCCATATATCATATTTACACTTTTACATAAAACACAAAACATATACGTAAGTCCATAAAAACAATTATTTTGTATTTTTATTTCATGCACCATTTTGGATAAACATAGTGATGTGATAATATAGTGTGAATCATTATGGAATTATTTTCACCCACGTGGTGTTGTCCAAATTTGTTTGTATGTAGAACATAAGGAGTCTACCTTATAGTAGCAGGTTTGATTTTTAAACTAAAAAAATCTTACGTTTATTCTCAATATTACATAAGAAACATATCTAACCACCCAGTGACCCGTCCACTTGGCGTCTTTACCTCGGGATCCTAAATTCGATCAATGGTTCTCCATACTTTTCTTTGAATTGACGGTGGATGTCTAAAGTAGGATTTAGAGGTAATGGTTTCCCTCCCCAAACTACATCATGGGAACTCATTTTCCTGTACATGGGTAGGGTTTTTTCTCTACATCTCTGGAAGGGTTTCTTATTATTTCAATTTCAAATATGGCTACCATCACACATTCATGTTATGATGACGGGTTGACATACCACCATGATTTCCCAGGTAAAAAATTTATGTCAAAGGGTTACATTTTACCATGATTTATATTTCTCACACATAGGGTTTGACTCTAGTTGTCCTCTGTTTTTATAGGTCGATGAGAATTCTTCTCCCATTTGTTTCGTTCTCAGGTTTCCAATGCCAGTAAATTTATCCAAAAAAGGGCGGGTTCTTGGTCCTTAAGTTATTACAGAGGGTAATTATTTTCTCTTGGTAACCTCTGAGTATTTTCCTTACTGCACTCATGTTCTAGATGTTGTGCCTGACGGAAGGTTTTTCTTCAGCTACAGGTACCCTACTCCTCCTAACCTTGTTTAGGATTACAATGAATTTTTTGTTCAATTTTTCTTTTACTATCTCTATCATATGACATTTTTATTTCTTGAAGAGTTAATTGTTTTGTCTCTCTCTTTTCTGGATCGATGTTTGGATTTTTAGTTGGTTCCAATGCCAATTTGTAACAAGGTTTCTACTATTGTACATGTGCCAAACCCTTACTCACTTATCTTAGGTATTTTCACACTAATGAGGGGAAAACCTTTTTTTTGATGGATTAAGGAATTTTCCTGTTTTAGTTATCGAGTACCCTTCAAGGTCATGGGTTTTCTCTGAAATTGTCAATGTGTAATTTAAATATCTTGAAATGCGAGAACTTAGTGAGTTATGCACACATGTTTTTGATTATTTATTGAAACCCTCCATTGGAAGGGACACAATTGTTTTCTTTTCTTTTCATTTGTACTATTTTTTGAAGCTACTCAAACACTTATATATGAACAAATCCAGCTATCAAGGTACTCTGTGAGGTTGATTTGAATGGATGTACAAGAATTTTTTTTATTAACGTCCGTTGATATTATGGTTTGGTTTGTAATCCATATGTGAAACTTATTATGGTCCAGTTTAACTATTTTATTTACTCATGTGTTGTTGTTTTACTTAATTATCTTTCTTTTTATCTAACTAATGATACATCATTGTTTCTTCAAATTCAGAAAAAAATAATCTCATGAGACATGGTGTGAAAATTGTGTTGCTAAGGTTCATTACGATTTTTCCTCAAATTTGATAATGAGGGTTAAGATTGCAGTACTTAAATTTCACCTTTATTTTGTGCCTCGAGAGGCTAACAAACATCCTTAGTTTTTTTTTTTTTAATGAATCTCTGGCTGTTTACCCTTAGTACATGTCTCACACATATTCACTAACCCTCCATTCCAATAGCTCTAGATTATTCCTTTGAGACTCAGGTAATGTCTTCCTATTGTTCCTCTCCAAAAATTGGCTAGGAAACTAACTGTACCTCTTGTAAAAATCCCTATGTTCATCAATATTTCTAGTTCTCGATACTATTTCCATTCATTTATGATCTAAATCTGCGAAAACTAGTTATTTCTATGCTAGCTCCCTCATTAGTATTAAAAACGTGTGATTAGGATCGGCTCATGTTAACCACTTGTCCAGGGGTTTACGTGTGTAGTTTCATGAGTTTTTGATGACAAAATTATTAGTTAATTAGATTTTAAAAAATCATATACATAAAATAAAATTTAGAAAAATAATTCACAGCAATCATGTAATGCAATGGATGATAATGGATTTCACCCCTCCTGGGCTACATCTCCATGCAACTACTTTGACTAGCTAGTCCCTCTTGGGATTAACAGTAAAATTCTTGATTGCAAGCATCTGTGATGCTCCAATGGATTTACTAACTGCTCCATTGGCTTCATAAGACATGAAAACCCAAAAAAAATCTATTCAATCTCTGAATTGGGTTACTAGCTGATCTAGGATTGGCCTCCCATCTGGGTGGCCATGGGCTTGTTTAATCTCCGAAGTGACAAAAGGAAATTCATAATTTATCCAACACCTCTGCAAACTATACCGATATGTTCAGAACATAAAATACATTGAAAAATTACTTTTAACTCACTCCATTTTTTCTTCAGCTGATCTGGATATGGCTTTCCCTCGTGGTGGCCCTAGGCTTCAAATTTCTTCAACTGACCAACAAGACATGTACATTTGCTCCTCCACCTCTGCAAGTAGTTCCAATGGATTCAGAGCATGTCAATATGATTGGAATTACTATTCCTAAGCCCAAATTGGTTGAAAATTGCTCAAAATAAGCCTCATTAAAATTTCCTCTAGATTCTCCATGTAAATATGGAAAGCTACCAGTTAGCTCCGAAAAATCTAGAAGTGGCGCCCGATTTGGAGGTGGCTGCCAAAATTATGCCAAATTAATCTCAGCTTGATTTGGAACTTAAGTGTGATTGACAAGCACTAATCTGTGTTTATGGTTAAGCGTTGGAGTGTGGTCATGTGGTAGGGTCGTATGGAGGAGGGTTGCTCTGTGGGGATGGCCCCCTCTGTTCTACGATCTGAGCCTGCATACACTTCAAATACATGTGGGTGTGCATCCTTTTCAAGGATCAAAGGGGCATCCTATTGGTAAGCCATGAGAGTGGAGCAGGGGAAGTCATGGTATCGAACCCCGACCTTGCCCTTCATATACATTTTTTACTGCATTTTAAAACACTCCATTAATTAAACTTTTCCATTATTTCATATATAACCAAAACCTTTGGTTTTATGCTTCAGTTTAATTAAAACCATGGTTTCAATGTAATCCCACCGTTTAAAAAAACCTTTCAAATGTATAATGTACTTCAGACTTTGGCATGTGTTGAAATATGTGTTGCCCAAAGTTTATAATACTTAAGCATAATTATATATATATATATATATATATATATTCGATCTTTTAATAACTAAAATGCAGAATTAATAATTAAGTTTGGATTTAAATATAATAAATATTAATATACATAATAAATATAATATAATATATGATTAATAACCATAAAAAATATTACAAATAAATATATATAATATATATATGTGTTAATCCAATCCTTAGTAAAAAATAATTCCAAACATAAAAATATTCCTGAACCCAAATTCAACCTTGGAGGACATTGGGAAAATTTCACCTTCACAAACCAAACTGCCGAATCTAATTGTGATACTTGTCACATCCCCATTGGAAAAAAACTAAAGAAGATTCCTTGAATGCTGATTGGGCTCCCATGTCATCAGCCTGTGCCTATTCTCCAATATTTAAAAAAAAAAATTGCCTGTTCTGAATGACGATCAGTAGACCATAACTTCTTCATCTGAACTCAGTTTTTGACGAAACAAGTTGTGTTGGATTCCTAGCGACGGGTCAGTCATTTTTTTTTGGCTTGGTTCAATTCTAAACAATTTAATTTTTTGAGAAAATTTTTTCCCCTGATCCAGATTCTGATCATACCTTCCCACTGACATGATTTTGGACCCACAAAATCTGGTTATTGCATTTGTTAAGAAAGGAAATCCAAAAATAGAAGAAAAGAGAGATCAATGCCTTAGAAATAAGCCACTCCGAGGGGGAAACCTCCTTTATATTACATAAATGAATAATTTTTGAATGATACAAACTACAAAACCTCCTTTCTATATATAGGAGTCCATGGGGTCAAAATATAATCCTAGACGACCTAACAATAATAATGTAAGGATAGTAATAAAAATATGGGGGCTACAGGGGTACAACAATAACAATAAGGGGCCTACACTAACAACAATAAGGGGATACACTAGTATTATAGGGACCTAACATGCCCCTCTCCTTCAAACAAGTGTTTCCCTTAACGCTTGATTATTTCTGGATGCTTCTGTATAAATTTCTCATCCTCCCATGTGGAATATTCAACAGGTAAGTTCTTGCGCTTTCTGAGATACTCTGAAATTGATCGATTTGGTAGTTTTTGATTTGTTGTTTCTATGACTACTTTAGAACTTCTTTCATTGCGATTTTGATATTCGTGTCGTTTTATTCCATTCTGCACGAAAGTTAGTTTATCCTTTGAGATTTGGAAAACATGTTGTTGATGCTCAATCTAATCTTCCACAAATTTATCATCCATATTAGCTTTCATTTGATCCTTCAAACCGTTCAACTTAGCCTCCATTTTTTATTTTGGACCATCTATGTCATCTTTGATTTCTCTTTGTAAGATCGAAATTTGTTGCACGGGGTACTGTAATTTTTATATATCATATTGCAATTCTTCCTCTTCATGCATCATAGTAGAGATTTATGAATGCTTAATGGGTGTGGAATTATTTTTGGGAGGCATTGTAGAACCCAATACTGATAAAAATGCTTCAATATGCCCTTGGAATCACTTCAAACTTCTTTTTCAAACAAATGTTATGAAATTTTAAAAAACAAATACACATATTTTTCTTGATTTTTAGGAGGTCAATATTAAACCTAAAATAACTCTGTGATTTCGGATCTTAAATACCTAAAATTCGGTTCTGTAGTAGCCCTCTGAATATTCTTTCCAATTCCATAGGCTAGACATGATTTGGATTCTTCTAGACAAAGGTATGCTCAATCACCCACAATGACCTAATTATGGACTAGTTGAGTAGAGCAAACTTGTACAGCATGCCACATGTCATTGTTTCCTCCTTTGGCTCTGAAATTGATATACAAGAAACTACAGTCTGTGTAATTTCATAAAATTTTTACATAATTTTAATCTGATATTCAAATAGAGAGTTATGATGATTTTCGGAAAGTCACCTCTTTTAGATGAAATTCGGGATCCTGCCAAAACCCTAACTTCCACGGATCATATCTCTGAAAATTTTGTGAACCAAGATCTGAAATTTTTACACAAATTTCCTCAAGATTGCGGTTTCGTGTGGTAAAAATTTCAGCTTCTGAACTTTCATGGAAAAAAGGTTATAGTGAAAATTTCATGATGACCTGTTTGGAGCAGCGAAACACTAGAATCCAAAGCTCTGATACCAAATGTTATGAGACCAACTCCAGAAATAGAAGAAAAGAGAGATCAACACCTTATAAATAAGCCACTTCGGGGGGGAAACCTCCTTTAAATTACATAAATGAAAAGTTCTTGGATGATATAAATGAAAAAACATCCTTTCTATATATAGGATTCCATGGGGTCATAATATAATCCTAGCTGACCTAACAATAATAATTTAAGAACACAATAATAACAATATGGGGGCTACATGGGTACAACAATAACAGTAAGGGGGCTACACTAACAACAATAAGGGGATACACTAGTATTATGGGGACCTAACATCATGAGAGATGAATACTCTTCTATTTCTCAAATTCTATCATCTTGATTGTACCTGGAAAAAATGACATGAAAACCACTTCGGTTCACTGAGATGCCTTGCCTTGCAAATTTCTTGGCTCTTCAACCATTGTTCTCCTTTTCCTACTGACACAATCCAACACTTGTTGGATGATATAACACTTTGTTGTACCAAATCAATTCTCGATGCTTGGAAAACCAACTGATTGCCTTCCCACTGAGAATCATGTTCCTTCTTTGCATAAACATGCATTCGATGCAAGATTTTATTTTGAAAATACTTCCAAATTAAGCCCATCTGAGTGAACTACAACAATGAGTTCCAACATCAGTAATAATAAGAAAAGAAATGACCATTTTTTTACCTCCACGATTTCAAATTCCATATTTGGAAAAACGCATTCACCATCTCCTTCTCTTCTTGGTGTCAACACATAAAATGGTCTACAATGGATGAAAAACTTTTAACTGAAAAATATTTTACATCTTGTCACAAACACAACCTATTGAGATTGGTAAAAAAATCATGCAATAGACATAACTTGGTGACATATCCTCTTTCTCCTTCAAAGAAAAAAATTTCACATTATGTGAACATCGCCATGTAATCTCAAATCTTGGTGTCAAAATTTATCGAATAAACACAAGTCGACAAAACATGCCTCTTCAAAAAACTGAATCTCAAGTCTAGCATAAGCATGTGTAATAATTTGACGATTATTTTCCCAAAAAAAAATGAATTCCATATCATGAAACACTTCGTCAACATCTCCTTTTAATATTTGGAGACTTCGAAATTGATATGAAATGCATACAACACACAATCGACCAACGCAAGTTGACATTGATGCATGTGAAAATGATGAACACTCTCGGGTTGACAACATACATGTTCAACAAAGAAATCGACCAACACAAGTCAATTACTCATGCATGTTCAAAGACAACGAAACCACCAAAATTTCAATGTTCAGACAAACAAAATATTGTGCATGTATACAATACTTCAACTCTCTCACAAGTACAATCATAAGTACAAGAACCCCATTCATATATGCATGTACTTAAAGTTGAAATGAACAAATTTTTGCTTCAATAAAGTGAGTCAACATACTCCAGTTTCAATCACCTTATTGGCGTAAATATGCAACATGCATTCCATTTACAAAGAAATGCATCAACATCAAAAGACATGCAAAGCCTAAATTAGATAAGAAATCTAATGATTTCTTACCAAACCATTTCAATGCAGCATCTTTCAGTTGCACATCATCATCATGTGAATCATATTCACCCACATCAATTATGGAATCCACTTTTCCATTCTTTATATTCTATTTCTCCGCCTTCTTCAAATTTCGTGGACAACTTCTGGATACAAATTCCAACACTTGTCTACAAGATGACCTTGCTTATGGAAATGAGTGCAAAACAATTGCATCTTATTTTCAACATGGTTTGTTTTGTCCTATGGACCTTTGGTTTGCTTCTTCCTTTGCTTTGAAATTTTCTTGTGCGTGGCTATCTTCTTCCAACACCTTGAAATATTCTGGTTATCCAAACCACAAAATGAACATGCAAAATTTCACCAAATATTATGTGAGAATTTGCCATGTTTATTATAATCAAAAGCAACTTGATTAAAATAAGATTTATACTTTTAACATTCACCTTTGACATCTTCTTGAGGAGGTGAATTTGATTAGGCAATGGCTCTCTTTGGAATACCAACAATGCATTCTAAGTCTTTAGAGCTTTCAACATCCTCTTGTTTGCCATTCTCATTATCTTCATGCTTATGAGCACCTTCTTGCAAAGTGGGCGTAAAATTTTTGCATTCATCATAAACACAATATTCACAAGCTTGAGGTAATAAACATGAAATTAAATTACTTCTTGGAACACATTCATGTGCCTCATTGGCTTTAGAGCTTCCTCCATCATGTTTTCCATAACCAAGAACCAAATACTTAGGCCTTTTCTCAACAAAAATTGGCTCAAATTTGCATTTTGCCTATTTTCCCAATCCTTTACCTTCATGACCCATCTTCATTAATAATTTGGACACTATTCCTCTCATGTGTCTTTTAAAAGAACCTACACATTCATATTGAGAGGAAATTGAAGATAAAATTGAATTGTATACCTCTTTCTCAGGCACATGCTTTTCTAAGGCTTCCTTGGCATCATGGAGCTGAGTCTCCATCTCATGCATCCTTTCAAGAAGCTCTTGCTTCTCCTCCTTCATGGCAATCGACTTCTCTTGAAGTTTAATGCTCTCCCTCTTATCTTCGTACTTCTCTTGCATCTTATCAATCATGATGTAGAGCTTCTAAAACAACTCTTTATCAAATAGTTTTTCTAAGGAAGATAGATTAGAAACATCTCTTAATGAATTTTCCATCAAACCTATAATGCATACAAATAATATTTGTTTTGAATGAATAATTCAGTTCTCAATTATGATCTTCCTCTTCAAACATAAACTTGCACATTGTTAAATTCTCCTTGCAAAAATTCACAAACCAATAGTTATATAATAATTAGCTAACCTTGGCTCAAATGAGCTAAACGTTTTCTCTGATACCAACTGGATCTAAATATGGGAAAACTTGTAATTTTTATGCCAGCTCCCTCATCAATATTAAAAATGTGTGATTAGGATCGCGTCTTGTTAACCACTTCTCCAGGGGTCTATATGCGTAGTTTCATGTGTTTTTTATGATAAAATTATGAGTTAATTAGCTTTTAAGAACTCATATACAACAGATAAAATGAAGTAAAATAACTCAAAACAATCACATAACACAATGGATGATAATGGAGTTCACCCCTCCTCGGTTACATCTCCATAGACCTGCTTTAACTAGCTAGGACCTCTTGGGATTAAGAGGAAAATGTCTGATATAAGCATCTGTGATGCTCCAATGGATTTACTTACTACTCCATTGGCTTTAGAGGACATGACAACCCCAAAATTTACTATTCAATCTCTAAATTTGCTTACCAGTTGATCTAGTCTTGACCTCCCATCTTGGTGGCCATTGGTTTATTTAATCTCAATCAACTTCATAAGTGATCCAATGAATCTGAAAACTATACCATTGTTTTCGGAAGATCAATTACATCTAAAAATAACTATTGATTCACTATGTTTGTCCTTTAGATGATATGGGCATAGCCTTCCCTCCTGGTGGCCCTAGGCTTCAAAATTATTCAAGTAACCAAAATAAATTGTATATTTTCTCCTCTGGCTCTGAAAGTTGTTTCAATTGATTTAGAGCATGCAAATTTACTAGGAATGACTATTCTTGAGCCAAAATTGGTTTAAAATTGCTCAAGCTAGGCCTCATTAAATTTTCCCCTAGATTCTGCCTCTAAATCTGGAAAGCTACCAGTTAGCTCTAACAAATCTAGAAGTGGTGCCGAATTTGGACGTGGCTGCCAAAATTCCCCAAAATTAGTCTCAGCTTAATTAAAGCTTAACTATGATTCACGCACTAATCCACATTTATGGCTGAGCGCTAGAGTGTGGTCATGTGGTAGGGTCATAGGTAGGACTGCTAGCCTACGGGGTTGGCCCCCTCGGTTCCGCCATCTGAGCGAGCATACAATTCAAATACACGTGGGTGCACATCCTTTTCACGGATCAAAGGTGCGGCCTATTGGTAAGCTATGAGAGTGGAGCGAGGGAGTTCATTGGGTCAAACCCCGACCTCGGCCCTCATACACATTTTTTACCGCATTTTAAAATTCTCCATTAATTAAACTTTGCCACCTTTTGATATATAACCAAAACCTTTGTTTAAATGCCTCCGTTTAATTAAAACCATGGTTTAAATGTAATGCCATCGTTTAAACAAACCTTCGAAATGTATAATGGACTTCAGACTTTGGCATTTGTTGAAATATCCGTATGCACTACCCAAATTTTATAACATTTCCACCAATATATATATATATATATATATATATATATATATATATATATATATATTTGAACGTTTAGGTTAATAAAATGCGGGATTAATAATTAAGTTTGGATTTAAATATAATAAATATTAATATATATATAATAAATATAATATAATATATGATTAATAACCATATATATATATATATATATATGTTAATCCAATCCTTAGTAAAAATTAATTCCAAACATAAAATATTCATGCACCCAAATTCAACCTTGGAGGACATTGGGCGAATCTCACCTTCACAAACCAAACTGGCGAATCCAGTTGTCACACTTGTCATAGTCCCATTGCACAAAAACTAAAGAAGATTCCCTAAATGTTGATGGGGCTACCGTGTCATGAGCTTGTACCTATTCTGCAATATTTAAGAAAAAAAAAAATTGAACCAGGATCATCAAACCATAACTTTATCATCCAACCTCAGTTTTCAGCAAAACAAGTTGCGTTGGATTCCTGGTGATGGGCCAGTCGATGTCATTCTAGTTTGATGTAATTTTGAGCACTATCGTTTCTTAGCAAATTTTTGTCCCTAATCCATATTTTTATCAATTTAACCAGGCTAAATGTTATATTTATGATTAAAAAGAAAATAAAACCCACTAGGTCATTAATATAGAATACATATTTGTTATCTATTAGAAAATTCTTTTCTATACTACCACCAAAATCAATACTTGCACACAAATTAATCCCTTATGTGCAACTATTTTATAGGTCTATACATAGATTTAAATATTGACTTTAAGCATGTATATTGAGCTTATGTGAGTTCTTCTCACTGACAATTAGACCAAAAACCACCTGGAAAACAGTGCTCTACCCAACCTTGAGGTCAGTTCTCACAACTCCACCTCCCCTTGAGCTTTCTTCACACACCAAGTGGTTTCCCAGACTCTCTAATCATAGCCACACTTAGCCACAGTTAAGTTTCTGAGATTACCAGCTCCAACCAGACTCAACCGGCCAACCAACTCTAGAGTTTGTTTCCAACTTTTTGTTATGTTTTTGTTACTCCTCCAACCTCAGGCTTAAAATACCCTTTTGGCCTTTTTTGGAAGTTTTATTTTCCATTGAAGAGCTTGGATAGGTAACTACCTCACCCATAACTGAATAACCACCTAGGTGTGAGCTTCCTCTAGCCTTGCTTTCCATCCTGATCCACATAATATCAATTAAAAAAAACAATGAATATGTAGATTTTACCTATAATATATCCTTCTTATCCTACAACTATCAAGATGTCCTATTTTTTTTTAACTGTCGTAATATGAAAAAAATAATTCTTTATACTTGCTATGACAAGTATAAGAAATAATAGACCTTGAGGAACGAGGAGCTCTGAGAAAAATCTAAGCTAGGCTTTAAGGATTTCCTTCGACGGCGAAGCTTTGGTTTGGGGGTTTTCACTAATGCCTTCTACTCCACCTTGGTTGTGCCTCCCTGCGGCCGCTGATCGAAATCAAATGGTTCCTCCATAGGGGGGGCTAATACGCCCTCCCCCATAGATTTTCACACCTTTGTCAGACCTGCTGTGACACAGATACCATCTTCTGCCACGGCGCAGACGCCCTCTGTCACTGTGCAGAAGCCCTGTTCTGCCACAGTGTGGACGTCCTCTGCTATTGATTCTTAGACCCCTAGCAATGCATCGGAGGTGCAATAAGAAAAAACCGTAGACTCTCTTGACAAACGGCTCCGCCCAAGACAACCTTTACGACATGCAGGCCAATAGCTACAAAACACCCTAAGATAGACCATCCAAGCCACCACATCAATGCTCAGATTCAGTGCATGAAGGACCATGCACTCATTGGAAAATTTGTCGGCTTCTGGCCTACTGAAAAAGCCCTGCATGGCCGGATCAGCTCGAAATGGAAACCAAAAGGACATGTTATGCTTCAACTAGGGCCTAAGGTTTTCTTCAATGCCATTTTCAACTGTATCGAAGACAGAAATCGCATCTTAGATGGACGTGCATAATTTTTCAACTCGTCCAGACTCTATCTCGGTGACTGGGTTGAACGATTCAACCCAGATAAAAAGGATTTCAGCTAGGCGCCAGTCTAGATCCAGTTGTATTCCTTACCCCTTGAATACTGGGATGAAGAATCTTTAAGGGACATAGGTAATGGACTTGGAGAGTTCATTAAGACAGTAGAGGAGACAAAGCTTAGGCGATACACTTCTTATGCCAGAATATGTGTCTACATGCACATGGAAAAAGCACTTCCAGACTCGGTAAGTCTTTGTCATGATGATTTTGAATGGCTGCAACCTATTGAATATGAACATGTTCCATTCCGCTCCCGAAAATTACATGCACCTGGTCACTTATTCCGAGACTACCCTCTCAATCCACCCACCAATAAACCCAATACCTCCTCTGCAAACTCTAATGAAGAAGGCTTCACCAAAGTCCCAACCTGCAAACGCCACCACAAGAAAACCCCCACATCGGCTGCCAAACCATACACCCAAGCTTCTGACATCCCCTTCTCCAGCAACAGCGTTGACATTCTTGCAAAGCACTATCAACCAGATTCTGACATCCCCAGTAAGACTGCTCCCCCCTTGGCCCCTTCTGCCTCGATTCCTAGCTCAGACTCACACATTCCTCCTTCAAATTTGAAGCCTCCAACTGATTCCTTCCTATTGCCACCCAAGACCAACACTAAATCGGATCTTGTTATCTAGCAGCCCAACAACATGGATGTAGATGGCTCTGGGGCTGAGGGCAGCCATGCTAGTCACATGGAAGAGGAACCAGAAAGTATTGACGTAGGAGAGTTAGACATTTTTGGACTGGAATAGGCTTGCAGAAAAAAGGACTATGACAAAATATCGAACAAACAGATTGAGAGTCTAGAGGTGGCCCCTTTTTGTGCTCAACAGCACCAAAAATCCTTGGGAATTCAACTAGGCAGTCAGTGGGATGGAAAAAAACTCTTTAAGGACTCCAAAAAGATAGATAGGAAAACAGACTTACAAAGGACCATCCTAATTGGGGAGATGCTCGTGGAATCTGGTAGGTACCCCAAGCTTACCAAGTTCTACCAGCCACTTGAAAACAGTTCTCAATGAAGTTCACCTCTTGGAATATAATGGGATTAAATAGCCCCTCAAAGTACATAATGATTAAAAACATGATTCAAAAAGAAAGACCACAGGTTTTATTCATACAAGAAACCAAATGCAATAGCAATACGCTAGGCTCCATTCTCTCCAAAGCTTGGCCAACCTACCATTCCATTGTAGCTGATGCTTCTGGTGCTTCAGGGAGATTAGCCATAGCTTAGGATCTGCAAGCGATCACAATCACTGATGCTCATGCAGTGCATAACTTAATCCAAGCTACCTTCCATATTCTAGGAACCAATATACATGGGCACCTCACCAATGTATATTTTCCTCAAGACTCTATGCAAAAAATAGCGCTGCTTAACACGATGGAAATTATCAACTCCAACAGGACTCATCCCCTTTGGATCATGGGCGGGGACTTCAACATGATCACTAAATCTAGAGAGAAAAGAGGAGGTCATGCCAAACTAGATTTGGACTGCATCCACGTTAAAAACTATATTCAAAAGAATTGGTTGATAGATCTTCCCTTCTCCAATGGCATGCATAATTGGAACAACAAACACTATGGCTCACAACAAATAGCCTCTAAGCTAGATCGCTTCCTCCCATCAGACAATGCCATCCATGTTGGAGGATACATTTAGGCTTCTATCCTACCTCTCTTAGGTTTTGATCACTGGCCTATCTCTCTCCAATGGACGAGGTCAAGTGATGCTACTAAAAGACCCTTCCATTTTGAAGCCTTCTGTCTTACCCACCAGGATTTCAAGGAAATGGTCACCAAGGCCTAGCAAGCTTTTTCACCACCGGTAGGATCCAAGATGTTCCAATTTCAGCAACACCTCAAGGAGCTAAATACTCACATCAAAATTTGGAATCACTCCACCTTCGATAACATATTCCAACAAAAAAAGGTCCTCGAGAGAAATATGGCGGACCTTCAACAACGTATCATCCATGAGGGCCGTACTGAGATTTTGGCCACACAAGAACAGAGTCTCCTCAAGCAATTGGATGAACGACGGCAGCAAGAAGAGATAATCTGGAAAAAAAAATCCAGAATAAGATGGCTAAAAGAAGGGGAAAGGAACACCAAGTTTTTCCACCGCTCCACCATCCAAAGAAGAATGCACAATAAGATCAGCCTACTCCAAAGCCAAAATGGAGAAAGGCTGGAAGAGCATCAAGACATAGAAAAAGAACTCTTAACCCACTTCAAATTAGTGCTTCAGGAGAGCCATGCTAATAGGTAGCCATCAATCACCAAAGTCCTGCAACACATTCCAAATTTAATCAAAGATGATCATAATCAAATGTTACTTCATCCTGTCTCTCTTTAGGAAGTGGAACAGGCAATAGCACAAGGCAAAGACAGCAAGGCACCAAGCCCAGACGGCTTCACCTTCAACTTCTTCCATCACTTCTGTGACCTCATAAAGAATGATTTATGGAAACTTGTCGAGGAGTCCTGCACCATGCACTGGCTTCTTCCCTCTCTCAATGCTACTTTCATTTCTCTCATACCAAAAGAAGACAATGCCGCAACTCCTGAAAATTTTTGGCCAATCGCCCTCTGTAATGTCATATACAAAGTTATTTCCAAGGTGATTGCTAATAGACTCAAGCCTTTGCTACCTATGGTCATCTCTACGGAACAAATGAGATATGTGGAAGGCTGCCAAATCATCGATGGAATCATTCTCATGCATGAGATCATCCACTCCTTGAAACAAACCAAAAAGGCAAGTATGCTTCTGAAAATCGACTTATCTAAAGTATTTGACAAGCTAAGCTGGAACTACATACAGCAAATGCTAGCAGCCTACGGTTTCAGTCCTACCTGGATCAGATGGTTCATGAGCCTAATTTCCTCATCCTTCTTCTCTATTTTGGTCAATGGCATCCCTTCTTACCCCTTCTCCCCATCCCGAGGTATCTGTCAAGGTGATCCCCTCTCTCCTTTTCTCTTTGTTCTAATGGCCAAAGGTCTGGGTCGTCTTATCCAGTAAGCTCTCCAATCCCAGCAACTCTGTGGCATCTTGGTGCATGTCTCTCTGGCCACCACCCATCAACAGTTTGTCGATGAAAAAATGCTTTTCGGGCACCCCTAGGTCCAAGAATCCATCGCCTACAAATCCATTCTAGATACCTTCACGGACGCCTCTGGCACCTCTGTCAACACTTCCAAATCCTAGATCTTCTTTTTCAATACCTCAATCTCCACTGAAAACAACATTGCTAGGATCCTTGGATTCACCATTACACATCTCCCTGCCAAGTACCTGGGCGCGCCTTTGATAGACTCTGCCATCAAACACTCCTCATGGCACTCTCTTCTTGAAAAAATGGAAGCTAGGCTATCCTCCTGCACTTTCCATTCCCTCAACCTGGCCAGACGTCTTATTCTCATCAAAGCCATTTTACAGTCTATGCCCCTCTATTTATTCTCTGTTCTTGCAGCCCCAAAGTGGGTCCTCAAGCAAATAAAATCACTGCAATGCAATTTTATTTGGGGATCCTTAGGGAAAAATAGAAAATGGGCACTGGTAAATTTCACAACAGTTTGCAAGTCAAAGAAATCTAAAGTTCTTGGTCTCTGTGATCTGCATCGCAGAAATGCAGTCATGGGGGAAAAAATTTGGTGGTAGTGGTTGTCAGCACCACATACTCCATGGGCTCTTCTCTGGACAACCAAGTATGCCAATAATAGACCAGCTAAAGATCTCATCCACCTGAAAATAGTGGAATCAGGTTCACAGATCTGGAATGCAGCCAAACAACATCACTTTCTTATTGAAGAATATAGTTTCTAGGAAATCCGTGCAGGTCATAGTGCTCGCTTCTGGGTGGAATCGTGGCAACATTGACCCAGACTTGTCAGCACCATCACACTACAACTACAACTGGAGGTGATCAATAGACTAGAAGCCAATGTCAATCATTACTAGACCGCAGCCCCTAATAAGGGGTTTAGGCAATGGAAGCAGGCCGCTCATTTCCTAAATCAACAACAGGAGAACTCTCATAACGCCCTTGATACAGAGCTCAACTGTAGGAAAATCATATATTCGGAGGAAAAGGATCTCCTCAGATGGGGATACACACCGTGTGGCAAAATCAATACCCAAGAAGTGTACACACTCTCAACCCATAAGTAAGATCCCATCGATTCCATCTGGGACAACCTCTGGTCTCCAAGCCTCTGGCCCAAAGTTTCAACTTTCATGTGGCTTTTGTGTCATAAGAGAATTCTCACTTGGGACAACCTCATCAAAAGGGGTTTTACAGGGCCTTCACGATATCCCAACTATAATGATCATGATGAAACAATCCAACATCTAATGGTTACCTATCCACTGGTAGCTTTGCTCTAGGAAAAAATTAGTTTCAGATGCAGAAGAGAAGGCAGAATACTAGGGGACTTGAATTCCACCATACGCAATTGGCCCTCCGCTCCATACAGCAGTAACTTACCCAACTCTTTATGGAGGATTATCCCAGGTCTTACTCTTTGGACAATCTGGAAATAAAGGAACAAGCAGATCGTCAAAAACCAAGGTACTCCTCAGGAAGTTATATGGCACAATCTTCATGGCAACATACAGGAAACTCTGGCTCTCTAGCACTGGCAACAGGAAGATGTCCTCACGCAAACCTCGAAAATATCTATTTGGGAAAATAGGCAACTTGAGCTCCCTCCTTGTCTTCTTCTTGCACGCTCACACAGACCTCAGGTGGTAGCTCCAAGCAATTCGATCCCACCCTCAGCCAGTTTACTGAAGCTGAACTTCGACGGAGCCTCAAAGGGTAATCCAGGTGACGCAGGATACGAGGGAATCTTCAGTGATCACAAAGGTAACCCTTTGTTAATCTTCTTTGGATCCATAGGCTGGGATTCCAATAACTCGGCAGAACTTGAAGGCTTATGGTAAGGGATGTGCCTAGCTCAACTTCACAACTACTTCCCCAATGAAATTGAAGGTGACTCCCAAATTCTCATCAACATGGTCAATCAACTTCTTATGGGAGCCTCTTCATCTAAATTCGCTGACAGTTGGAGACTTATGGCAAGATTGGATCTTATAGCATATTGGTTGCAACAACACTGAGCCATATCCTTCAAGCATGTCAAGAGATCTGGCAACAAGGTAGTATATCTATTGGCCAACAAAGGTGTGACTAGTTCTGAAATCCTAACTATGGGACCACTCACCATTCGCAATGATAGCAAAATTATATAGGAATGCACTAACCTGGTGCATGAAGACAACAAACCCTCGAATGCGGGTGTTTAAGGGCGATTATACGGTTTGGTGCCTGTGGGATGGTGCGTGGCAAGGCCACATGGCCACCCACAAGCCACACCTATGGAATTCAATCGCATTTATGAACTCGGGCCGTCACCCCAAGTAGCATTTACTCTGTTGCGTTCGACGAGGCTACTCCTCTCGCATTGAAATGCGGCTCCCTACTCACTCATCCAGCTATGTTCTGCGGCCCTCTCGCTCTACCTTTCGGTCGTCTCGTCTTGCCTTTCGGCCCTCTAAGAAGCTTCCATTCTAGTCTGTCGTTTCTAGGTCGTTCCAGTCTTCCCCCCTGCGAAGCTGCTGCTCCCATGAGGTTGCAGATCCAAGCTTTCGCACGTCGACTGGACGGTGCTGCAGTCTCAGGAGCTGCATCAAATTTCTTCTGGGCCACCACTACTCTCAGATTTTCCTTTGCCAATTGTGCTTCTCTGCTTCCTTTGGTGTCAACCCCTCCTTCGCGTTTCAGTTACCACCTACCAGCCCCGCCCCTTCCTCTTATCAGCGCGCTAATATACCTTGTCTTAGGCATCACATGTGATGCAAGCACGGTAGCAGCAGGGGCTGCGCCTCTCTACCGTCCCCCTCCTCCCTCTCCAGTTCCTCGTCCTCCTCTCTCGAGCATTCTTGGGGTAGGTACGCCGAAACCTGTAGTGGTTGTGGTTGACTGTTAAGTCTATCTCATTCCTCTGCTCGACCCCCTACTTCTGAGCCTTCACTGCAATCTCTGCCTCGCCTGGACCTCTCTACCTCTTCGCAGACCCCCACCACTACTCAATTCCACTTTCAGTGCACCTCCGACTGCCCTCATATCGTTGCCACCATCTCGGTCTCCTTTCACGCGGTAACTGCCGAGGCTCCCAGCCACAGTTAGCCCATCCAGCCATCGCGCCCTCCCAGTGACCTCGGCCCCTTTGAAGAAGTGAAGAAGCAACAGGTTCCTGCTAAGCAAAATTCGAGCCTGGACAACAGTAACAGCTCGGGATACTACAAGGAGCAGTGCAGGTAGGCCAATGGTAACGGTGATGATGCCACGATGCCTCGACAGGTTGGAACAGGCTCCCAGCATACTGATGATGATGAGTATAGATGCCTCATAGTAAAAGAACCACCTCCAACACCCCATGATACTTAGATTTTCAGGTTTTTCTAAGCCTACGGATCTTAGCATTTTAGTTTTGCTATATGTTTACATCTATGTTTGTTACAATCACTCATGTCTATATAACGCTCGTTTCCTCACTCGAGGCAGCGCTTCAAACTCTATTTGGGCTGGTTTCCCCTGTGCGGGCAGCTCCATTTTTGTTGTTTTGATGCAAACAATGCCACTGCTACAGGCCTGAACTGCAGAGGCCAGAGCCTCCATGTATTATATGTTTAATTAATAGAATTTATTCTTACTTAGAAAAAAAAAAGTATAAGAAATAATAATTGGCATAATGAACGGAAAGATGATATTGTTGAAAAGGTCGGTTGGGTTTCCCATGATGTTTTATATTTTAGTATAAAGTGATATCATTAGAAAGGATGGTTGGCAGTTCTATGAGGTTTTAACCATAAATATATATTAATTAGATATTTGTAAAACAATCCTGATTATTATTAAGTTGTTTATAAATTTTGTAGTTTAATATCATTTTTAATTTTAAAAATTAAATTATTAAATTGTTAATTATTTTAAATAATTAATAAAAATGTTAATGAATATTATATTATGTAAAATTAAATCCAATTACAAATTTTAATAATATAAAAAAAAATTAAGGATTAAAAAAAACATAGTATTTTTATATTACAAAATTGTATATATTAATTTTATTTATATTTAAAAATTGTAATATTTATTTTTAATATATATATATATATATATATATATATGAAATAATTGGTTTTTTAAGTTATTGTATCCTTCCTATTATAAAATGATATTAAACATAATAAAACAGAGACATATAAAGGTATAATCCAATATGCCCCTATCCCTTAATTATGTTCATAATATCAAAATGTTTGAATGTTATATATATATATATATATATATATATATATATATATATATATATATATTTCATCATGAAAAATTTAATCCACCTTAGGTTGGGGTCATCTACATTATTTTGGATTTGATTAAAGAGATGGAGGGGTGATGCAGTCTGTGTTTCAATTTCCAACCAACAATTTGAAAAAAAAAAATCTTGAATGGCACATTCTTCACAGCAAGTGGGTCGCATCCATAACTCTTCTCTGCTTGGGGCATACTTATATTTATTTTGCCTATGGAGGGAGTTGCTAGGATTACTATAGAAATGATGTTCCGTTCATTTTGTTGGGTGTTGGATTTAATACCATTATCCTGCAACTCCCATCGTCATCCTCCCTAAATTCCTCCACAGGATTTTGGTTTGGCCATGGATATTAGGCTTCACCACAACTCATGGAAATGTTCTAATGTGGATTATTTAATGGCTCCCCACGCTTCATTAGGATTCTACATGTTGATACTCTTTACTAGTTTTGGAGTATGGTTCAACTTTGTTGGTAGAGCCTTTGTTTATCCTATGATTGCATTCAATGGTTGTCTTTGGACATGGTAGAGCCTTCGTTTATCCTATATCATAATAATGATGGTTTGTTTCCTGATATAATTTTGGATTCAGTTAAATATTAGCTAGTAGCGAGGCAGATGTAAGATGATATGGAGGAAAAACAACAACATCCCTTTCAGCATCTTTTGGAAGCCAAGTTTATTCATCACTTAAGAAGTATGAAGTATTCCATAAATATTTTCTATGAGGAGGTATTCTCTCTACCTGCTCGGGTTTCGACATTGGAAAATCTCATATCAGGAAGCATTGAATTTGGCGAGGGAGGCATTGGTTCTAGCAATTGACAAGAAGAAATCATGACGTCCATGGGGAGCTGAGTCTCCTAGAAACGGTGGCAACTGATGGTAGGAAATAATGTCGGTTTTGGTGTTCTTTCTAATGTATTATGTTATCTTTGTGCCTTATCCTTGTGCCTTTTTGTTGTGTTCTTAATAGAATATTTTTTTTTATACAAGCATAAAATGCAAGTCTATAAATGACGTACTATTTGTATGGACTAACGTATCTCTATAGTAAAATATCAAAATAATATTATAAGGGTTCTAGCCCATAATAGTCAAGCTGTTATTAAAACAAAACCTTAAGTATTTCTTTAAACAAAAATAATATCACTATTTTATAATATATTCTCTAATTAATTTTCTTAAATAATTTTATAAACATTAGATAAAAAAATAAAAACTAGAAATGATATCTAAACATAAAACAAAAAATACATAATCCAATAAATAAATAGTTCAGAAGTTGGGTTACACTTTTTTTCCCTTTTTGAGAAAAAAGTTTCATTTTTTTTTATTGTTCTTCAACTTTCTGCAAGCCAAAACAATTTTTTTTGTTTAGAATTTCATTTTGCGATAAAAATAAAAGTTTTCGGAAATTTTATTAGCTTTCTATTACTTCTTTTTTCGATTTTTTTTATACATATTTGATATATCAACTTAGCATTTTTTTGAGTGTGTGTGTTTTAACAATCAAAGGATTCATAAAAAGTCATGTTAATACGCATTGGTGTATTCTTTGAAAACTTTGTGTTTTTGAGAAACAAAATGTGTTAAAACAATCTAGATAGAGTCTACTTCAATTTCGTTATATTTAAGAAAACCATTGATGCATATCATAATTCCTAGAATTTTCTGAATTGATTCAATATGAAAAAACTGCATATTTTGAATATGTTTCGGCATGCACAATATTTCTCAACATATAAGTTATAAACTAAAAATCTAAAAACTACCCATTACAGATGACGGACCAATATAATGCACCGTAATTTTTTCAACTTTTTTTATAGTGTTTTTTGGAAGATACATAATATTGATTTCACTGAATCATAATAACCTTCAAAAATTGTTTGCACCCATTTTATTACAAAATTAATTAAAATTAGTAAATATTTATGAAATTCCTTAAAATTTATATTTCGTGAAAGTAGATTGAATTCTGAAAATTCTTGTCTTGGTTCCAAGAGTTAATTTACAAAGTTTAATGGTCTTTAATCAGTACAAAGTTGAAGAAATGTGTTCATAGCTCGGCTCTGCATAATTTCAAAAGTGTTAGTTCGACCGAATTATTTTTTTCCGTGACGACCCGTTAAGTCTAACGGCACAAAAGTTCGGCTGATTTTTTTACAAAATTTTGGTGAAAATTTTAATTGACTTTACGTTGGCTGGAAATTTCATCAAAGCCCCTCCAAAAAAAAATTTCACGGCAATATAAATAGACGTAAATAGATTCTTCATTTTCACATAATTTTGCACATTTCCTCATCTGGTCTGATATTGCAATGGATTTTTTTGGGCTTAAGGAATCTTTTTGGCTTAACATTCAAAGGATATTTCTTGGAGGTATGTGATACATTGTTTGGATGTTTCTTGTCTTGATTTTCAAATGAAATTTTTTTAAAGGTATTTTGTTTTTATAGGTTTTGGGCTTCATTTTCAACGGACATTTTTTTGGATGTATTTTGTTTTCAGAGGCTTCTGGGCTTAATTTCCAAAAGACATTTTTTGGACATTTTTGGGGATTAATTTCAAAAGGACTCTTTTTAGGCTTAGTATTCAAAGTACATTTTTTGGAAGTATTTTTTAAAGTGATATTTTATTAGAGGCTTTTTGGGCTTAATTTTAAAAGGACATTTTTTCGAGGTATTTTTTAAAGTGGTATTTTTTAAGAATTTGGGCTGAATTTTCAATGGACATTTTTTTGCAGGTCTTTTTGAAGTGACATTATTTTTAGAGTATGTGTTTTGGGTTGAAGTAAATATTTTATAATGATTTTTTTAAATGAGTTTTTGTTTAAATTTTTAATTGAACTTTTTTTGCAGGAATTGGAAGGAAATATTTTGAGCTTCATTTCATTTTTAGAAGACATTTTTTTCTCGTATTTTTTAAGGTAAGTGTTTTGGATTGAAGTATGTATTTTGTGAAAAAAAATTAAAATGAGTTTTTTTTTTTTAAATAAAATATTTTGTGATGTTTTTTTTAATTGATTTTTTGTCTAAATTTTTGAAAGAAATTTTTTTGAACTTCATACTCAATTATCATGGGAAATCGAAGGAGTTTCAAGAGAAAATATGATCAAACAAGAGACCCTGAGGAATGTAGATAACAGGGGAGGGAATATCGCAAGAAAAATAGAGAAGATTGCTCAAATATTGAAAGGAAAAAACAACCTCAAGTAGAAGTTGAAGTAGATATGTAAACGTAAATATTATAAATTTGATATTTAAAATTTTTATCGTGTAAATTGTGAAGTTTAATTTCTATTTGATGAACCAATTTGAAAAATAGTTTGCAATGTAAACAAAGAGAGATATTCCTCAAAACATTGATGATAAGATACAAAATTTTGAAAGAGAAAGTGAAAGAGATATTGAACCAATGATTGAAAATGGTGATAATGTTGAAATGAATTCAAGTGAAGAAATTGAATCACTAGTTATATATATATATATATATATATATATATATATATATATATATCTGTTGAAGACATGCACGCATTATTGAAATTATACATATTTATTAATTTAGTTATTTATTGAATATGTAAACTTATTATGTACTATTAATTCGAATATATACAGATGAAATCAATATCAATGATGAGATGTTAGAAAATATTGACACTCACACATATGGAGATAAAAAAGTTGACCACGTTATACAATACCGTGTTAATCACATTTTTTATTCGTACTTCATCAAGGAAAATGTGGCAATTCAAGCCCAATTGTTGAAAGGTCTCCTAACATTAAGAAATTAAAATAAGATATGATTTTATTGGGTATTCGAAAATCAATAAAAGATAAAAAATGAAGGAAAATGTGAGACAAAATATAAATAGTGCTATAAATTCAATTAGAAGATCTAGACAGAAAAATGTTTTAGATGCACATAGAGCAATACATATGGCAGTGGTTTCATCAAGTACTAAAGAGAATCACTTAGTAAAATCTATGGCACGAGCATTAGAAACGTAACGAAAAACTTTGCACAAACATCAGAAATTTCGGCTGCAAATAAATGTAATGATGAACTCCCTTGTTGGAGAGCTATTTGTAGGCAACCATACAAATATAGACTTGGAGAAAATGTGAAATATATATATATATATATATGAATATTTCATGAAAAATTCACACGTTTCGCTAAATACAAGGGATGTGATGAGAAGAAGAATAAAACGAAATTAGTACGAAGTACATACAAAACATTTCTTAGACACCACTCAAATAGAGTTGTTCAACAAGTTCAAAGAAGAGAATCATGAAATTGATGTCTCAATTAGTTCTTTTGTGCAACAAAAACCATGGTATGTAAAACCTATCATCGTACGTGACACTTGTTTTCATTATCATGTGGAATTTCAGTTATATTATGACACATTCCTTAATTTTGGTAGAACATTTTGGAAAGATTCACCTCCTCTTTCCACTATCCATGATTTCATATCTCAAATTCTATGTGGAAGAGAAAGTCATGAATTATTTTACCAAAATAAATGTGTTGGTGGTAAAAAATGCGATGATTGTGAAAATTTGACTAAATTTCAAAACAAATATCATACTGATATAAATGATCAATCATTTTCCAACATGAAAGTTAAATGGAAGAGATATTAATATATCCATACATCGATTCAAGGTTCAAGTGCTAAAATAATTGATTTACAAGAAGAAGAAATTTTTGTGATAGATTTTTTGAGAAAGATTGAGGCTGAAATTTATAAATACACCAAGCATTCTCATAGCGCTTGATTGTAGGTCTTGCAATTGAAAAAATCCTATGAATTTTTTCCACCATGGACCATTTTGTCAGTAATTGATTTTGCAGAAAACTACACATTTGTTCCACAAAAAGAAATTCAAAGTGAATAATATAATTCTGACCAAGACTCCATGCTCATCCATATTCTATATAGAAATTCTGAACAAAATGTTGATCATATAGAAAGCACCGGTAAAAATCATCATGTTACTAAAGAATATCACTTTTATATCAGTGATGATCGTACACATGATAAATTTTTTACAACACCGTTTTGGAAATATTTACGACTCCTTCAAAAGTTATGGAATAAAATTCAATGAACACTAGATATAGGTCAATTCAAATCTTCGCGGTCATTATTTTGGTTGTTTTTTCTTCATATGAAAACCTACATCAAACATGGTTGGAATTTCTTTGAGACTGATCATGGAAAAGGAGAACATGGTGGTGCAGGGGCATGGATAAAATGAGCACTTCGAAGATATCAAATGGAACCCTCTGCAAATCGACTTTTGGATGCTAAAGAAGTTGTTAAATGGTGCATCACTGCACTAATCCATGAGACTAACTGATCAAGGGAAGTGCGAAGGTACATTAACTTTAATTTTTACTGAATTTCCAAGTTTAAACAATGCACATTTATCACAATGATTATCTTTGATGGTATTTTGGTATCATATTTATATTCTTCTTTGAATTTTTCATATAGGGTTTTTTTTTCTATTACGATCGAAGATGTAGATAGATTGATTGGTAATGATGTTGAAACAATAAAAGGGACTCAAAAATTGCATTCAATTAAAACAAAGTTGTCCACAAATGTGTTTGCATTGGATAAAAGAAAATATTATTCTTTTTGTCCATGTTTGCATAGACATCACAAAGTCCAATGATGTTTGTGAAAACAAAATGTATGTAAAATATTGGCAACATACAGAGCCAAATACAAAGGGGAAAATGTCTGTTGCAAGGTTTGAAGAATTGCAATTAGAGGAGACTATAATATCATCTGATAGTGATCGAGTTTCTGATATTGTTAAAGGAGATAACATTTCAATTTCTTTCAAATGATAGAGATCTAAAAATAGATAATAAAATCAAGTACATGTATGTTAATTTTAAAGTTCATTTTTCATGTTAATTATGATCTCAATTTAAATACATAAGTTTGTTTTATTGTGCAGGAGATTTTTTTGTTGTAATTGCACCTACTATCAACGATGAAAATGTGAAGTATTATTTCATGCGTTTAACTGAACAAAAGATGAAATTATTATAGAACTATAATGATCACGGGTTTCCATATGAAAAATGGTCTATAATACTGAAAGGTTATTTTTTTCAAACAAACTAATCAAAGTGGGGATTTTTTTTACTTTCAATACTATGAACCTGATGTCATAAGTTGTCAATATAGTCACTTGGTATGTACAACATGCATAAAGTTGATAGAATTTCAATCAAAGAAAAAAATGAAAATTAAGAAATGGAAAATGTCAAAATCCAATCATGAACGGATCATTGAAGATGGGATTCCATTGGAATATTTTTTATTGAACTTCCCAAAAATTTATTCTCTTTGGATTCATGTTTTAGAACTTCCAGAACTCAACTAAAATTTGAATTGCCTTTTTATGTTATCTTTACAAGTGTTTGCACATGTACATTGTTTTGGAACATGCACACGAATAATTTATAGACGTGTACACATACACATGTCTATATTATCTGGTCTAAATGATTTCATACATTCTCTGATACAATTTGTCATAATGCCATTATTGAAAAATGCACATACCTATGTATCTAGCATAGTTGATATAATGAAAATTTGAAGTTGCATGATTTCATTTTAGACGTGTGTGTCTATTAAAAGTAAATTATAATATTCATTCTGGAATGCAAAATGTGTGGTACGTGTTTTGTAATTTCCGGTTTACTATCAAATGAAAGTAGATTTTTTATGTGCATTGATGAAAAATGTTTTACGTACTGCATACATATGTTCTAGAATGCAATTTTAAAATATTATGATTGTTTGAAACATCTAAGAAGACCAAGAACCTTATGATTATATATATATATATATATATATATATATATATATATATATATATATTGATATGTATTGTACTTCAATCGTTTTAACATATATTCAAACATATACTTAAATCATTTCTATGTACATATATATTCATGTGAACCTTTTTTTGTTTGTAAAATGACAACTTGAATTTTAAAAACAAAAAATTATATCATAATCACATGCCAAATGTAGTTAAACTATCCAATAAGAACAAAAAATTAAATATCACAACCACATGCCAAAAGTAGTTCAACCATCCAAAACTTGAATTTAAAAAAAAAAAGCAAATTATGTCACAACATTACTTCACATGCCAAATGTACTTCAACTATCCAATAGAAAAAAACATTATATCGTGAACTCACATGTCAAATGTAGTTCAACCATACAAAACTTGAGTTTTAAAAAAAGCAAATTATAACACAACATTACCTCACATGCCAAATGTAGTTCAACCATACAAAACTTGAGTTTAAAAAAAAAAACAAATTATAACACAACATTACCTCACATGCCAAATGTAGTTCAACCATCCAAAACTTGAGTTTTAAAAACAAAACATTATATCACAACATTACTTCGCATGCCTAATGTAGTTCAACTATCCAATAAAAACAAAACATTATATCACAATCACATACCAAATGTAGTTCAACCATCCAAAACTTGAGTTTTAAAAATAAAACGTTAAATATCACAACATTACTTCACATGCCAAAAGTATTTCATGCCAAATGTAGTTCAACCATCTAGAACTTGAGTTTTAAAAACAAAACATTATATCACAACATGTGATCACATGCCAAATTTAGTTCAACTATCCAAAATATGGTTTGTAATTCGATATTTCTACAAAGATTCATTTTATATATTTAACAAGTTTATGAAATGACAACTTCAATTTTAAAAACAAAGCATTATATCACAATCACATCCCAAATGTAGTTCAACCATCTAAAATATACACATGTGAAAATGTAATTTGAAATTTCCATCTAGGGATTCATTTTATATAAATAACAAATAAAATGACAACTTCAATTTTAAAAACAAAACATTATATCGTAAAACAAAAGATTATATCACAACATGTGATTACATGCCAAATGTAGTTCAACTACATCCAAAATATACACATGTATGTACATGGTTTAAAAAATAAAATGAGAACTGGAGTTTTAAAACCAAAACATTATATATATCACAACATATGATCACATGCCAAATGTAACTATCCAAAATTTAAACTCATTCCGCAGAAGAGTAAATGTAGTTTAAAACTATATATCCAAACACAAAATATGTCCAAAATTTATATCTCACATGAATAATAAAAATCAATATACAAATTTTGGACATATTTTACTATTTGGATATATATATATATATATATATATATATATATATATATATATATAGTTCAATGTATAGTGTTACAAGTATCAAGTTATATACGACTACATCTAGATAAGACTATATATAAAAAAATAAATGTGAGACTAAATCAATGAAATATAATGTTTCACCTGCATGTGCATCATGCATCAAGTACATATGGATGTAGTGTCTCTCCCAACAAAGTCACGATCCTTGAGCTATCCTATGAAGCATGGGGAACCTATAGACAATGTGTACAAACATTAAAATTTAATGTTTTAAAATTGAATTAGAATAGAGAACTTCATGTAAAAAAAATCATGCAATACCTCATGAGGTTCCCTCTCTGTTTGTTATTGGTCTACTAAAACTTCCCCTAGGAACATCTTCCATAGTAAACTGTACAATATACATGTACAAGTATATATATATATATATATATATATATATATATATATATATTTAAAAAAAATTCAATTGAAAATGCATATATAAAATAATTTTCAATAATATTAAAAAAAAAGTTAGACAAATTTTTCAAATGGTTGAAATGGTCTAGATGTTCCTATCTCCATCACACACTCCATCGCTAGAGTCTGTGGAGAAAAGAAAACATCTTTAGGAACCTAAAATTCAAAAAAAATAAAAGTATTAAATAATTGAAGATCTAGATCTCAATTTATAATAAAACTTTTGAACTTGAATTTATAAATTATAACTTAAAAACATATGTTTAAGTGAAAATTGAATACTTGTGCTGGTGGTTTTGGCACATATCCTAAGAGTGGCTCCAAAAGAAAATCTCCAAAAACCTAAAATTCAAAAAATTTAAAATAACTCAAGATCTAGAGATCTCATTTTTTAATGGAACTTTTTGAGTTGGAATACATAACTTGAAAACATATTTAAAAGTGAAAATTTGTTCATACTTATGATGGTGGATTTGACACATCCCGCAAGGAAGAAGAATGTACAACCATCCCAAAAACATCAGACGGAATGGGAATCTGTTAATATTTTATTATATATACATGTATTGTGTGCACAATTATTTATTTTAAAAATATGTCATCATGTTTCAATATATATAATAATAGATAAAAATTAATTGTGCATCATCATGTTCACTTGCAAAACACTAACATTTTCTAGCATATATTGATGATGAGAACCATCTTGATTGTGTGATTGATGGTGAGGCCCATCTGGATTGTTTGAACCGGAGGCTCTGACCGTGATATTAACATCTTCTTCATTCATCAAGCATGACAGCTGTAAATGGTGTTAACATATAATGATACATTTTTTTTAGATTAATGTATACAAATAAATGTGTGTATATATATATTTACTACAAATTTTACATGTGTTAAAATAATCACCCTAACCATTAACACATACCATTCCCATGCCCTCTTTCTCATGAATAATTAGGTCATGCCAACCATTGCCACAATTCTTTTCATATGTTCTAAGATCTTCAATGCTCATGTTGTCCATCTCTTCATCTGTATAATACACAAAATTAGCGTGTACATTCTCACGTGCTCTTTGTTCATTTAGACAAACATCAACTCCACCCAATCCACTCTGAATATTTTTAATGATGGCATCCATTTCTTTTCAACTAATTTGAGAATTGGCATCCATCTCAAACCACAAACTTTTGACATGAAGAGGTCGCCTAGCAAATGGTGGCCCAGGATGAGACAAATCAACATCACGCCTAGCGCCCCTACGATCACACAATCGACCTTTCCGAGGACCAAAAATTTCAGAGGGAAGGTCATTATAATTGGGTTTCATTCCCAAAAATAATTCTACATAAAATAATTTTTCAAAATAAAGCAGAAACTCATCGCTCCATGGGAGTCCTCCATAGGTAGCAAGGCGCCTACCATACAAATAGCTAGCTACATTAGGGTGCTTGAAGTATTTCACCTTTAGCATCTTTCTTTTCAACCCTTCTTTGAAATTAAATATAGACTTGGCCATTTATGTTGTTACTCTTTGTTTAAAAACCTCCCATGTATCGCAACCCATCATTGTTTCTTTTATTTTTCTCATCACTTTTACAAAAGTATCAGTGGTTTGCCGAAGCTTTAGGTACACATCTACTAGTTTGCTTAAAGAGTGAGTAACTATTTCCAAGTTTTGTCGACTCTCAGAAAGGAGAGTCAAAGACACTAGATCTCTCTGCAATTTTGAATGAAGACTTTGACACCTTTGTAAGGTGCATTGATGTGTGATTTATTCCCAAGGTATATCGGAAATGTCAGACGGATGAATCGTGGTTGGTGTACAACCTTCTTCTTGAATAACGCGTTCCATCCTATGTCTTTTTCGAGCAACATTTGGAGCAAAATTTTCACCATTTTCATCAATATATAAGTTTTTTTATATTAAAAAAAATGTAAATTTTTTTTTTACAAATTGAATGAAAATAATATTTTGATTGATTGCCACCTCGATAAGGTTGGCTAGCATCTTGCCCACCCTCAAACTATTGAGAACCAGAACGACCACCGATTGGTTGAAAACCAGCACAATCATCCATTGATTGGCCTCTGGGGGATTACATATCACCACCTTCATTCAATTTTCCACCGCCTACTGATGGCCCTCCAAGGGAATGTCTACCACCATCAACCTCATGAGACGAGAGGGAAGCTTCATAAAAAAATATGAATTTATAATCAATTCAAAAATAAATTCATACATATAAATATGTGTACATATTCATTGATTAAATTGCATGAACCATACCATGATTGCTTGAACCATGGCCATGTTTCATTTATGGAGTAGACACCCTTGTCCTCCTACCTTATAAGAAATAAAAAATAAAACTTATTAACAACTAATTTAACTCACAAAATTGATAAAAAATAAATTCCATATGAACAGACATGTATGTATAGAGATAAGATTATATTTAAATACCATGAACATCCCTCGATCCATGATCACCCTCTCTTGTAGAGATATGGGATTCTATTGATCTCATCCTTCATCCTCCATGATATATATGGATATATCTACATTGCAAATTTGCAATTATTTTTAAATTACTATTTAAAATAAATTCAAAATAAATTTCAAAAAAGTACTATAATTTAGTGTACAAAAATGATGTAAAACACAAGTTTTGAAGCACTAATTGACGTGTGAAATTCAATTTAAGCAAGAATTTTATAAAAATGCTAAGTTCACCAAATTGCACTTTACATGGTGGGAGCACAATTGGTATATAATTGAAAAAAAACACATGGTCATTAAAAAAGACACGTGAAACTCCATTTAAACAAAAAATTGTTGAAGTACTCACATTTTAATTTTATAAAAATGTGAAGTTCACCAATTTGCAAATGTGAAGTTCACCAAGTTGCAAATGTGAACTTCACCATGTTCCACTTTACATGGTGGGAGAACACTTGGTATATAATTGAAAAAATCACATGGTCATTAAAAAAGACACATTTATAGGTAAAAAACACACATATATAAAAAATATGTTACAATGTCCATCAATAAATTTTGAAGGAGAGCGTTTCAACACTAATTCATCTTTGAGAGATGAATCTTGGATTGGAAACCAACACAATAGATCAGCAGACACCTTATTAACATTTGTAAAATGTATTATACTAAAAAATTGAAATTGGCTAACAATATTGTTTTCTTTCCCATGTAGTTGTTTTAGCCTCTCCTTCTTAACTTGGTACATGTCTTTCATTTGGTTGCACACCAGTTTAGAATTAGTGAAAACTACAATTCCATTTGATCCATACTCCCTGGTTGTTCCCAAGACTTCTATCAATCCAATATAATATGCATCAGTGTTTGTTCTTCTTCTCGGTATATTCATTTTCCTTTGGAGTACCTTCTTAGTCGAAATATTACAAAGCACACATGTAATCATTGCTTTCCCTAGTTTGGTATAGCAAGAAAAATCTATGTATAATGTCCATTTTTCAACAATATTTAGTGGATTTTTTTTTTATTTCCGGGAAAAAAACAAATTCAATAAAATATATTAAATTAACATTTATTGCAAATGTATGGGGGAAATGACATGTGCATGGTTTTCCTGAAAGTTTATGGGAGAAATCACATCTAGAAATCCCATACCTTAATGTTTTCCTTGCCTAGAGTTTAAGGGAGAAATAACATGTATATGGTTTGCCTTAAAGTTTTCCTTATAGTTTATGCGAGAAATGACATTTCCGTATAGTTTATGGGAGAAATGACATAGAAATGACAGAGAAATGACATAGAAATGGCATGCCTTAAAGTTTTCCTAAACTTTTATGGGAGAAATGACACATGTATGGAAGAAATGACACATGTACATGGTTTTCCTTAAGATTTTCCTTAAAGTGTGTGGGAGAAATGAAATGTACATGGTTTGCAAAATTATTTTATGGACTTACTAAAATTTATGGGAGAAATGGGAGAAATGACATGTATGTACTACATGGTTAATTTTGCCATAAATTATATGGGATTTATGACATATCAATCACATGTACATGGTTCCAAGACCACTAGCCAATGCCTAAAAGTTTACGGGAAAAATGGCATGTACAGAAATGAATATTACAATGAAGAACTTCTATTTAGATATGTTCCAGAGATTTTCTATAGGGACATTTACTGGATATGTCACCTTTGAGAACATATGAGATCCAGAGGCTACCTGGCCCTTTACAGACTCTACATTTGCAACTTGTAGAAGTTAACACTCAACATATAGACTAAAATCCTATCAAAGTTCAACGACTTTAGGTTTGGTTTTTAGGCCTTAAATTTTGCCTTGAATTAATGGGAGAAAGCCTTGAGTTTGTGGGAGAAATGAAATGTGCATCGTTTGCCTTAAAGTTTCACTTCAAGTTTATGGGAGAAATCACATCTATACATGACATGCCTTAAAGTTTTCCTTGCCTAGAGTGTAAGGGAGAAATGACATGTACATGGTTTGCCTTAAATTTTGCCTTATATTTTATGGGATAAATGACATTGTCTTATAGTTTATGGGAGAAATGACATAGAAATGACATGCCCTAAAGTTTGACTAAAATTTTATGGGAGAAATGACACGTGTGGGAGAAAGGGCACATGTACATGGTTTGCCTTAACGTTGCCTTAAAGTGTGTGGGAGAAATGACATGTACATGGTTTGCAAAATTATTTTATGCACTTACTAAAATTTATGGGAGAAATGGGTGAAATGACATGTATGTACTACATGGTTTGGCTTAAAGTCTTCCATAAAGCTTTCCATAAAGTTTATGGGAGAAATGACAAAGAAATGACATGTACATGGTTCCATAAACATTAGAAAATGCATTAAAATTTATGGGAGGAATGGCATGTAAAGAAATGGATATTACAATGAATAACTTCTATTTAGATATGTTATAGATATTGATTGTAGGGGAATTTACTAAATATATCACCTTTGAGAAAAAATGAGATCCACAGGCTATCTGGCCCTTTATAGACTCTGCCTTTAGAACTTGTAAAATTTAACACTCAACAGACAAACTAAAATCCTATGGAAGTTTAGCCACTTTAGGTTCAGTTTTTAGGCCTTAAAATTTTTCATTGAATTAGTGGGAGAAAGCCTTGAGTTTCTGCGAGAAATGAAATGTTCACGATTTTCCCTAAATTTTATATGAGAAATCGCATTTAGAAATGACGTACCTTGAAGTTTTCTTTGCCTAGATTTTAAGGGGGAAATGACATGTACATGGTTTTCCTTAAAGTTTTCCATGCCTAGAGTTTAAGGGAGAATGACATGTACATGGTTTGCCTTAAATTTTGCCTTATAGTTTATGGGAGAAATGGCATTTCCTTATAGTTTATGGGAGAAATGACATAGTAAATGCATTCCTTAAAGTTTGCCTAAACGTTTAAGGAATAAATGACACATGTACATTTTTTTCCTTAAATTTTACCTTAAAGTGTGTGGGAGAAACGTAAATGACGCATGTACATGTTTTGCCTTAAATTTTTCCTTAAAGTGTGTGGGATAAATGTCATGTACATGGTTTGCAAAATTATTTTATGCACTTACTAAAATTTATGGGATAAATGGGAGAAATGACATGTATGTACATGGTTTTCCTTAAAGTTTTCCTCAAATTTTATGGGAGAAATGACATAGAAATTACATGTACATGGTTCCAAAAACACTAGAAAATGTTGCCTTAAATTTTATGGGAGAAATGGCATGTACAAAAATTGATATTACAATGAAGAACTTATATTTAGATATGTTCTAGACTATGGCATGCCTTAAATTTTGCCTAAAATTTTATGGGATAAATGACACGTGTATGGGGAAAATGACACATGTACATGGTTTGAAAAATTAATCTATACACTTACTAAAATTTGTGGGAGAAATGGGAGAAATGACATGTATTTACATGGTTTGCCTTAAAGGTTGCCTTAAAATTTATGGGAGAAATGACATTGAAATGACATGTACATGGTTCCAAAAACACTATCAAATGCCTAAAATTTTATGGTAGAAATGGCATGTACATAAATGGATATTACAATGAAGAACTTCTATTTAGATATGTTCCAAATATTGACTATAGGGCCATTTACTAGATATGTCACCTTTAAGAAAAGATGAGATCCAGAGGCTACCCGACCCTTTACAGACTCTACCTTTAGAATTTGTAGAATTTAACGCTCGAAAGACAGACTAAAATCTTATGGAAGTTCATCCACTTTAGGTTCGGTTTTTAGGCCTTAAAATTTTCCTTGAATTAATGGGAGAAAGCCTTGAGTTTGTGGGAGAAATTACATGTGCATGATTTTCCTTAAGGTTTGCCTTAAAGTTTATAGGAGAAATCATATCTAAAAATGACATGCCTTAAAGTTTGCTTTGGCTAGAGTTTAATATAGAAATGACATATAAATGGTTTTCCTTAATGTTTTCCTTATAGTATATGGGAGAATGAAGTGGCCTTTTATTTTATGGGAGAAATGACAGAGAAATGAAATAGAAATGACACATGCCTTAAAGTTTGCCTAAAATTTTATAGGAGAGATGACACATGTATGGGAGAAATGATGCATGTACACAATTTGCCTTAAATTGGTAGTGGTTTGCACTTAAAGACTAGTGGTAGTGGTTGATTAAGTTATGTCAAAAGTCACACCCTGATGGTTTTGTGGGAGAAATGACATGTACATGGTTTGAAAAATTATTATTTTACTTACTAAAACAACTAGTGGTAGTGGTTGATGAAGTTATGTCAAAAGTCACACCTTGATGAGTTTGTGGGAGAAATGGCATGTACATGGTTGTCCTTAAAGTTTATTTTTCCTTTAAGTTTATGGGATAAATCACATCTAGAAACTTTACTTTGACATCTATAAATAGGCTAAGAACATTAAAAAAAAAATTCAACTTGCATTAGTTATGTCCTTAATAAGAAGTATGATTTAGCACCTAACATGTTCTTTAATAATTTATAATAAAACACATATTTCATTAAATTTGGAAGTATTCTATTACAAGGACTTGAACAACATTCATTCTTGTGTAAATCACCATATTAATTTAATTTAAGATAAAAATAATTTTAGGAGTGTCAAACCAATTAGATACCATGAATAGGTTAAACATGGGGTTGTTAGGTACAATAGTATCAATGCACAATATGAGTGTGAAAGAAAACTCTTAGAAACAATTTATTTAAGGTAAATCATATTAGTATGTCTAACATCCAAGAAAGATACTATAGTTATGGATAACATACTAGAGTCATCGATGTTTGAATTTTGTGTTAGATGACTCTAACCCCCTTTCCCACAACCAGCTAGAGAGTTTTTGATTGAATAATGGTGATGCGAGGATCTTTGTGTAAGTGGAAAGGAGGTGCCTCCATTGCATTGCTTTGAAACTAGTCTACTAGAAACTTAGTAAAATGTTTGTGTGCTAAATTTTTGACCCCTTCATTTCCTTTAAGTAACACTAATGAGGAGGTGATAATTATTCTTTACAACATCCATGCATACACTATTAAAGCTAGGAACTATTGATCTAGGTATCTGAAGAAGGTTGGGTATCATTGATCTATCTCCACTCTTAGCTAAGTACATCAAATGATAGTTCTTAAATGGGTATTCAATTCATTCCATTATGATGGACACTGTCACAAATTGAAGTAAGCAAGAATTAGTGGTAGTTGAGAACAAATATACATAGACAAGTAAATAGTGAAAGCAAGGGTTTTCAAAAAATAGTACACTTGATGGCAGTCCAAATATTTATCTCTCCTAGTCAACATTGTAAAAAATTAATAATGGTCCTAATGTAATAGTGCAAACCTATTGCACGAAAAACCATGATTGACCATTACTTTCACCCAGAGGAGAAAATGATAAGAATTGTTAACAGGAAATAAATAAATTTGAAAAACAACTTATGGATTTTAGTTGAAATTTATATAAGTCCTCTTGCTCTTTAATTATTAAATACTTAATATAGCTACTAATAAATTATCATTAAGATATTAATTTTGAATATTAAATATATATTAAAATTCATTTATCTATTACACATGATTTTCCATGTGGTATAAATAAACCACTTAAAACCCATTATGAATAAATTCTAATTAGTTTTGTAAAAGATGTATCTTTACTTACATTAAGAGATTTATTTGAAAAAAATATATTACATTTATAAACTTGTATCAATACATATAACTAAATGGAATACAATAAATAGCTTCAGGTCTTGTTAGCTTCTATGAGATTATTTTAATTACAAATAGTTTATTTAATAATTGAATTTTACAAAATGTTAATCTTGATGGGAAAATCATGTCATATGGTGGAAAAAAGTTTGAAGATGTTCATTTATGACGCAACTCTTGAATGAGCTTGAATAGTCTACTTAATGCTCATTATGAATTAGTTAATCCATATTTTAATAGAAAACCTTTTTTTACGTAGATTTTTCTTTTAGAAATAACAATATCACATGTATACATTCATATTAAACCACATGATAGGTAAATAAAAATCAATCAATTGTTTCTTGACATATCAACTTATATGGTATGATTATATATAAAAGTAATTGATTAAAAAACACATAGTTAGAAAAATTTATCGATTGAAAATAGAATAAACCACTTAGAACTCATCATCGATTGATTTTAAATTGCTATTTTTTTTAAATGTAAGTTTACTTACATTAAGAGTTTTATTTCAAAAATATACTTCATTTATAACATTGTATCAATGCATATAAATAAATATAATTTATTACATGCTTTATGTCTTGTTGGTTTTTATTATTTCAATTAGAAATGATTTATTTGAAATTTAGAAAACGTTAATAGGGATGGGAAAATCAAATGGTGCATGTTTTAAAAATTTTAAATACAATTATTTATGACCTATATCTTAAGAGAACGTGAGGAATCTACTTACTATTCATTATCAATTAATTGTTTCATGTTTTGTTGGGAAAAAAATTTCATTTTACATGGAGTTTTTTTCAAAAAAACAATGTCACATTTATACATTTATATTAAACTTCATAATAGGCAAATAAAATTTGATAAATGGCTTTATGTAGACCACTTATAACTTATTATCAATTACTTCTAAATTTTTTTATAAATAATATATATGTATTTACATTAAGAGCTACATTTCAAAAATACATCACATTTATAAACTTCCATTAATGCATATAACCATATCGAATACAATAAATAGCTCCGAGTCTTGTTGGATTCTGTGAGATTCCTTAAATTACAAGTAAATTTTTTAAGAATTGAAAATGAAAAAATGTTAAAATGGATGGGAAAATAAATGTCTTATGGTGGAAAAAGTTTAAATACAACTACATACAACTAAATATGATCCATCTCTTTAATTAATCTAGATGGCCCACTAAAAACGTTTTTAATTTATTTTTCCATGTTTTATTAAGAAGAGCATTTTGTTTTACATGGAGTTTTATTTCAAAAAAATACATTATAAAATTAATACTCATATTAAACTACATGCTACACAAATAAAGGTCAATAAATGGATTCATTATTAACTTATATGGGACAAGATGATTACATACACAAACAATTGATTCGATATATATATATATATATATATATATATATATTAAAAATTGAATGCCTTACAATTTAAGGAGTTTGAAGTATTCACCTATGACCCATCACCCATTAGCTTAAATAGTCCACTTAGTACTTATTATCAAGAAATTATTAGATTTATTTTTGGAAGAAATATCTCAGAGTATATGGCTATTATATATCACATTTATACACTCATATTAATGGATATAACTAAGTAAAAATAAATAACATAATTATGGCTCATATGATGTGATTTTAGTTTATTTAAAATACAAATTTACAAAAAAACAAAAAAATTCTTCAAATAATGTAATCATATGCCTTATAATAATAATAATAATAATAATATTCAAACACATAATTTATATATGATAGTGTCCAATCAATAGTTGATAATCCACTTAGCCATCATTATCATTAATTATATGTTGTTTTTTTAGAAATGAAAAATTATTTATAATAGATTTTAATCTCAAAATTGATATATCACATTTATGAACTCATATTAATTCACTTTATAGGTAAAAGGTCAATAACTAATTTAACTAACTTTGAGTCTCATTGATTTTCAGTATGATATGATTTTAATTACAACCATTAATTGATTGAAGTATATAAATTTATGTAAAATATGGATTGAAAAATCAGATATATTATGCTTCAAAAAGTTTAAATCATTTACCTATGACATATTTTCCATTAGCCTAAATATACAATAGTGCATGTAGCATTTATCAAGTAAATTATTATAATTTCTTCAATAATAATTGCACCTTTATTGCGACGAACTCTATTTCAAAGCTTATATTTCACATTTATATGAGTATTATGCATATCAGTAAATATAAATCATTAAAAATAACAACATGCCATGATGGTTCTTCTAAGATGATTTCAATGGAAAATAATTCATTTAAGAACACACATACACACACATTAGCAAAAAAAAAATTGATTCAACAAAGTTATTGCAAAAATAATTAGAAATAATAATAATAAAAATATATAATAATATAATTGACAATTCCCATTGTAATTTTCATTTGTATTAATAGAAAGTTCTTATTTTTTTCATTAGAAAAATTAATTAACAATTTCCATATAATATTCCAAAATATATAAAACTATACAAATTCATTAAAAAAAAACTATGTTCAAATTGCATTAAAAAATTACAATGTACTTGTGAACAAATTTATAAAGAAAATTATATCCATCCATTACAATGACGTATATGTTTTATTGAACATTCAAATGTAATCATGTTTCTTTTTCATTTTCATCCAATGAAGTGTCAAATTATAATTACAATTTCCCTCGTAAAGTGAACAAACTGATGATATGTTTACTTTACATATACAACCTAATACCTTTATTTAATTTGTATGGAATAAGCAAGTCTTATAGGATCACATTGACCCACCATTTAAATCATTGATACTAAGAATTATAATGATTTTCTTAATTTCAATTGAAAGATATAATTATAATGGTTGCAAATAAAAAAACTAATTATATATTAGTTTCCACATGTAATATAATACAATTTTTAAATTTCAAACCTAATTAATTATACACTAATATCTAGAGTCTCTACTTTAGTTTATTTTGGTGCTTCTTTTAGTAAGTATTTTATGTCTATTGTTGGTGGTATATACATCCTAATATAGTTTTTCAACTTATATGAAATAAAAAAAATTATAAGAATGTAGTGAACCATTATTTGCATTATTAATTTCTAAGGGGTATAATGATAACTTTAATAATTTTAAAAAAATAAAATTAATGCTCCAATTCAAACAAATAGACCAATTATCTATTAATTTTTACATACAATCTAATCCATTGTAAAAATTTCTATAGCACGGAAAATTTTGATACGAAAACATTAAACAACCATTCAAATCAATATTTGTTATCAATAGAATAATATCTCACAAACTAAATCAACAATTGGTTTATAGTATTGTGAAATAGAAGTCAACTTAGATTTAAAAGGGCTACAAAATATAGTAATAATTCATGATGTCAACATATTATGACATGAAATAGACAACAATCATCTTAACGTACAATTAGATTTGATTTAACATCCTTCAAAATAGATTGCACATTTGTTGCCTTACTGCGTTTATTCAACATTATCCATAGCTCATCGATCAACCAACTATCATCTTGAGTTGTTCCAATGAATGGAGGAGCAAGAATCACATTTTATTTTGGATTTCCTTTCATTCTTTCAAGTGAACAATCCACCATAATCGTATTGGTTGCGTCATGTTGGGTATGCATTTCCCACACTTTGTTCAATGATTTAGTGTGTATAACTTTTGTTGGATTGTCAATGGTCTTATCTCCCTTTTTTGGTTTACATTGTGAAGCAGCCCACATAAACACACGTTTATCTTGTAATTTTTCTGAAACCAACTTTTTTAGAACTCTTGTTGTGTTTTTTTTCAAAGCTTTCGTCGAAATTTCAATTTAAAAATATTCATTTTTGAAACACATTTCAAATTTTTTTTTTGCATGTGGATAAATCCAAATAAGCTTTTTCTCTATTTTGTAATTTGCATCAGTTCCCATTTTCTCAACATTTCCTTTGTTTGTTGCTTCATCATCGATACAATGAGATACAATGACTAATACCCATTTCTATCTCCATCATTTCATGGTCATTGTCTTGATTAATTCCTTTCTTCTCATCATTCCCTATAATATCCATCCATAAATGTTATAAATATGAAAATAAAATAAATTTAAAAAGTAACAAGAGCAATAAATAAAAAAATTGTGTACTTGGTAAGACAACATTTTCTCCTCCTATTTCCATCTCTAAAAAATTTTCAACATCATGCGAACTATATTGATTATTTGTTTTCTTCCCACTTTCATCATTGCCCATTTTATAATCTCCATCATTATTCATTGCAGTAAACATTTTTGCAATTAAGAAATTTAAACAAAATAGTATCCAAAGTATTATAAGAGAAACAACAAATAAGCTATACTACCTGAATTTTCCAAGAAGCTAATGGATCATGGGTTTGATAGTTGAAAATATTTGTAGCTATTCAACATTATTGTCCTTTGTGAATCTTTTTTCACAACACATGCAATTCTTCTTCTATATGTACAATAGGCATTGATTAAATTTTCCCCCACATAAAGAGAAATAACCACTTTTGCATCACTAAATTGTTGATGTTTTTCTAATAAATCCATCTAGAAATCATAATCTCTCTCCTTTTCATCAAGTGTGTCTTTAAATGTGTGAGAGTATTTTGAAGCCTCAAACATTTTTAATTCTAAAGTATATAAATGTATATTCAAAACTATATCATAACTATAACAATTTTGGGACTTATATTCATAAATTCCAGTAGTCATTTCATGTTTTAACTTCGAGTTCATTATGGAAATTTCCAAAGTTTGATGTACATTATTATGAAACTAGAGTCCTACTAAGAGAACTATATTAAAGTCATTTAACTCATTTTTTTTATAAGAAATAAAAAAAAAAAAATCAATATAATAGCCCTTGTAGAATGGTTCTTTTTACAAAGCCAATGTATCCAGAACAACAATGTCTGTATGTAAAATTGGCTGCAACTGACACAGAAAAGAGTGAAAAAGTGTTGACAAAAGATCAAAACCCCCAAAATGATAACCAAATTCAAAATCGTTGTCAACATGTTGAATGTTTGTTGATCCATTTAGCATTCTGTCAAGGACTCCACATGCTTGTTGAGAAGGAATCTATCTTTGTATTTCGATTTCCTTTTACATAAGTAGACCATGCCAAAGTGTTGCAAAAATTAGAAAATATGATATCGTTAATTTCATAATGCTCAAGAATATTGAATGTGGTAAGAGTCTTATCATTCAATTTCTCATCATGACTTTGACAATATGTAACCATTACATCCAACATTGTTATATTGGTTTTCAATTTATAACAACAATATTTTAATTTTATGGCATTTTTTGGATGATTAGGTGGAAGGGAAAACCAAATGTTTCCATCCAATAACTTATCTGCTACTGAAGCAATTTCTTCTATGGTTAATCCCTGAAGGGGACAAAAAGTACTCATTGTCAAATTGTGTAGACTATTCTTCTTGTAGTTCTCAAAATCAGGTTGGCTTTGAGAACACTTTAATGCGCCTAGTTGGTAACAATTAAAAATAGCGTCACAATTATCCCAAATATCTTGATTAAGATATAATATAATTATTTTATCAGAAAAAATGAAATTGGATAGTTGAAGAAGGAGCGTAATATTTCATCATCGACCTAATAAAATAATACATCTATACTAATAAGAATTCAATGCAGAGATGAAATTAAATAAGGTATAAGCTAGTCACAATTCATTACAAATATGAGAAAATATGACACATATTATCGACTTTAATCATTTCTCTAAATTTAGAAGGGATGCAATAATAAAATACCGTACCTTCTCTTCAGTTGTCTTAGAACATCCAATCATCATTTTCTATAGTTTATCATTGGAAATTAAGGAATGTCTTCCAGAGCATACACAATCAATAAATGGAGTTTTGTAGAATACCTTTTTGGCGAAATTTAGTTGACAAAAAATGTGAATCACCTTAGTGGGTTCAAATGATGGATGCAAAAATCGAGCATTACATTTTTCATATTTCTGTTTCACCTCCATAGAAACAATATATTTAGGATTTGTTAAAATTTATGGTGTTGCTTGAATGGTGTGTTGACCATCAACTCTCAAAAAATTGATATTCTTATCATCTAGATCTATCTCGTTTATAATTTTGATGGAGTTGACCAATGGATCTGACTCATTGATGTCAAATGGAATCAAAAGAGCATCAAGCAATGAGGTTTGAGATTTCTCAAGGAATGATTTCACTAATACTTGAACATTTAAATGATATCGTGATCTCAATTTAAACACTTTGGGGGCTTATATACATCTTTCAACATCCACCTTTCTACTAAAGGTGCCTGAAAATAGATAGAAATCCTTAAAAGCTTCATGAATTTCATCAGATTGATTTGCAAGTTGTGTTGTCTCAGATTCAACTTTCCTGGATTTTTGAAATTCTGTAGTAGGTTTGGAATCACTTTCAGTAATGTTCTCACCAATTCAAATAAATATACTCTTCTCAAAGAAATTAAATGAGAATCGAGTTTATCATCTAGTATTTTTTCAAGAAGTTTACCTTTTTTTTGTAAATAAATAAGTACATATGATGTTTTTTAGATCTTACATAGCGATACCTTCGAACGGTAGTGATGCGTTTTAAAATATCTATTCAACTATTCAGTCCAGATCTAGGAAAACTCTCATAGTTATCCAACTTAAAAATTGAATTCTTTATCATATGGGAGTTTCTATCCAGACATACCAATCTCACACAAACTCATATTTATTAGATGTGTTGTATTGTTTAATCGTTTCAAAGGTAGAAGTTGAAGGTGTTATTGATGCTGCCATTTGAGTTGTTTTTTTATTTTTCTGAAATGATGACTATAACATTTCACTTGCTTTTGTGACAACCAATTCTGCATACAAAAATAAAATAAAAAAAATATTTGCATAAATCAAAATGGAATTGAAATTTCAAATATTGTCATGTAAGGTTATTTTTAGAATCTATTATCGTAGTTTCAAATTATCAAAGAAAATATGAATTTATAAATACTACCACTACTTGCATCATTGTATGTGTAACAAACTGAACAAGAACAATAACAAGTGTAGAACTCACAATAATAGCTAATGCTAGATTTACTTTTAGCACAAACACAAGAATATTGCCAAAAGAAACATTTCAGGGCAAAAAGAAATCTATTATGTGCTAGATTTTCTTCTATCATAGATACAAGGCATTCTGAATAGAAAAATTTTAAGATGAAATAGATCAAACATATGCTAGATTTACTTTTAGTAGAGAGACAAGCATATTTCCAGCAAGAAAGGTGCACGCCAAAAGAAAACAAGAACCTGTTAAGTTTTCTTCTAGGAAAAACACAAACACATTGGAAATAATAACATT